>JARHVA010002185.1:0-260000 GCA_037957365.1 Torreya grandis
ATCAAAAATCTCTCCTATAATAATGGAGGCAAGTGAAACAAATAAAAAATAGGGAGTAAGAATAGACTTACCTGAGAAACTATAAACCAATTTGGTTATAAAAAATTAACAATAAATAATAGTATAATAATAAGCTAAATAAGCTTATACAATAATTGTTCTAATAGTGTCTAAATTTGATGCCTACAATGCAAGTGTTAGATTCTAAGGTCTACAATGTAGGTGTTGGACTCTTAAACAACCCCAGTTTTTTTTTTAAAGTTATATATCAAAGTACATAATGAAACATAAAAAGGTCCCACTGCATAATTCAATGTAGTGCAATGTATCATATCAACTCTATGAGAAGTATAACCAACTCACAACTAGCATCCCCAATGTTTGGTTATCCAATGATAGATAAACAACTTAGGTATGATATGAGTTCCCTACACAAGTATGGAATCAAGTGACCAAACATGAAGGTCCATCTTATAATCTTGCTTAGGTACATCTTATCACATCATGAGATCATCAAGTGGAGGTTCTAAATCATTGATATAGCCAACATGGCATAAACAAAGTGTCTTGAACCTTTGGGAAAACATCCAAGTGAGAACAATTCCTTGTTACCCCCATTTATCAACATAATCTGATCCCAATTCCTTTATGAAAACATTACACCTTTGTTCCATTCATATATGAAGTTCACCCACATAGGATATAGCTCTGTGAAGATAAAAAAAATCTCCATAGAAGAATTGTAGTATAATTAACTCTAGGTGGATTGGCCTCACACACGTAGGCATCCTAAATAACTAGCATGAATTTGGCATTGGAAGAATTAATCACTCCTCATGCTATAAGATCACTATCTTGAGGGCCATCTATAGGGTCACACCCCTAAATGTTGCTTAAATATTCCTTAGTTATTCTACCATGTTATTAAATAAACATAGGTATTTATGTCATTCAAATAGCATGCATAAGACCACACAAGTTTAATATTTAATTAGTCTTGTGCATTAACTTAGTGTTTTATTAAGGATAGTATGATTTAATAAATCATTTCCAAGATTGGATATTTAACCATATATCCAAATTTCAACTTAAAGGTTACCACAACCTACTAATTCCCATTCTCATTTCAAGATTATTTACCAACACATGGGTTATTCACATCTTAATAGTCACAACACAAGGTAAATCATGCAGTTCATTGGCAAGGATAAACTTTAATTTTTAAGCATGAACATAAATATCAGAATCAATAGATATCCAATCTCATATAAGTATTAATGACAATATAATCAACTTCCATTAATTATGAGTTGCATCAAATATGCTTGAATTACTAGACCTTTAGAAACATGTCATAAATCTAAATATTGTAGCACTATTTATGGTGTAATCTATAATTTTTAATAGAACCCACATAACAGGATTATTAATATGGCTTACTACATTACTTAAGCAATATAATTAATCCACTTAAATGGTATTACAATCCATTCTAAGAAATGGCATAAAAGGTAGAAGGCATAATGTTTCATAATACATTAAGTCCACTTAATATACAATATTAAGTCAACTAGAATAATATTGAATAGCTAAGAATTTATTATTCTCTCCATGGCTCATAAAGTTTACTTTAATCATTAGTTGAATCCATGAAGACCTTAATCCTCAATATCTAAATAGTAATACAATACTTAAGGGATTTCCTATTATTCCCTCCATGGTTGATCCTAGTTATTTCCACCATAAAAATGCTTGTACACTCCTTGAATCATTTTTAATATGGACTAGTTATTACATAACGATCAACCTAAACTAAAATACAATCACTGCTTGATTATTTACCACATAGTGGTAAAGATTACTAAATGAAGACATAGTGTAATTACATACATGGTTCTAATGTTTGTTCATCATTATTAAATCCACATTCTATGTCTTCAAAATGCATGGATACAAGTGATAAGTTGGACAAAGTAAATCATCTACTCAATTGCCAGAATAGTTCCAACACTATATCACAAGGAGTAAGTAACAATAATTCACACAAGTAGCAATAAATAATGTTAAATAGTTTTATAAGAATATTTCAACCACATGCTTGTAATATATCAAGAACTTGTTCTTTTGATATGACTTTCCATACAATATAATAATGATATAAGTTTGTAATTCAATATTAAGGGCATTATCATTTAAGTTATTCTATTAATAATATATTTATTGTTTTATGCTTACTTAAGCTCAATAGGTATATCATTTACTCATGAATTCACAACAACATATATAATGATCAAGAATTACATCATACATTCAAATTCCGCTACTACTCATATAGTAATTATAGCCCAATATGAATGCGTACCAAGTAATTAAAAGCAATTGATTAAGAATAAAAGAATCAGGAAACTAGCATCAAAGACATCTCAATGTCTACATCTTGTCTAATAATATTGTATTGTAATATAACAATATTACAAATAGCATAAGGTAATATGAACTATAATCATAAAATGAGTAATCGACTAGCATCTAGCGGTCCAACATCATATAAAAAAAGGTATGTGCAAGAGGAAAATTTCATAACTAATCAAAGTACAAAAATGAAAAAGATGAACATTGCAAGAGGAACACCCCTTGAAACCATCCCTATCAGCCCAACCATCTATGGCCCTTACCACCCTAACCATTAGTTTGGTGGAGCATTTTGACAACTACGTACTCGGGCTAGGTAATAAATGTACACACAACATTGAGCCACTAGTATAGATTTACAAAATCATCAACAAAGATAAAATAAAAATAGGAGACATAAGCCATAACACTTAGCCAAACTATGGCCTAATTAATGCCTAAGGCAATACATCAAGTTTTTATAATGAATGGTTTACATCAAAAATCAGGGTCTAGGATATCAAATCCATAAGACCAAGAGATTTTGCCAAGGTCTAATGCTTAGCTCAAGAGGCCTATCCAGGCATACAATGAATAACATAAGGGAAACCACTCCTAATAACCATAGATATCTAACAAGCCAAAAAAAGGAAGGCATGATGCTTATTAACATAATTTAAGTTGACTTGGCTTGAACATAGCTAGGTTCAATAACCTTACTTCATTCATATAATAAGCCAAATCTAATTATCTAGGACACACTTAATTCAACCAAAAGATAAATACATAGGAGTTTGTCACTAATCATTATACTGAGCCTAGCCTTAGTCCTATGAAAATTGAGTCAAAATCATAACCCTAGCCAAAAGGAAAAATCCCTTCAAGTTAAAATGAAACATGTCGTAAGCATGCAACTAAAAGCTATGAAAACTCAGTTCAAGGGATTTTATTTTAGTTGGTATAAACACCAAGATATAAATAAAATAATCACAAATCCACTCAAAATCCAAGAATTTCAACCCCTACTAGTTAAAATGACACACATAACTTCATCCCTAACATCACATTAATAACTCAGCCCAACAGGTTCATAATATCCACACAAAAATTTGGAATGCAAGATAGAGCATTTGAAAAACTCAACTAGAAAGGAAAAGGATTTAGTGTAGATGATTTATAATCATTACAAGTTCATTGTGAAGTCCCAGGACTTCACTATAAACACATAATGGTCATTTTAAGTGTGCATTCTTCCCAATTCATTTTTATTCCATATACAGGGTTAAAATCCCAAAATCAAATTTAATAAAAGTACCCACAAAGACATCCCCAACTAATGAAATATTCATAGATATTTTCAAGTGTCTATGTTTTAAATAGTTCATCTCAACTATTATATATACATATATATATATATATGAAATTCCTATTTGGCTACCTTAAAACTGTAACAACTCACTTACTTGAAAAAATGTAGCGTCACATGGTTAGATCGCTAGACAAGCCCCCATGGTTCCCCCATCAATTTTTCTCTTGATCTGAGCTCCATAGCCATTCTCCCTTCTTCCATCCACATGCCCAGCATACTCCTATGCCATCCCCTGCTCTGCTTGTTGTATTATTTCCTCTTCCTAATGTCTTTTCCTATTCTATGCCCTAGTTGTGCCTATGTTTTTCATTACCCACAGCCATGCTTCTCTCCTACACATTGGTCCACATCCATCCTTTTTTCCTTTCTTTTGCTCTCTCCCCTACATTACCTTCACACATCCCCTTTCATCTTCCCTTCCTCTGCATTTCACTTCCATTCTACTATCTCTCCTTTACTCACATGCCATCCCTAGCATCAGACCCCCTATCTTGCATCTTTTTATGTGTCCCTCTTGCCTTGCCCATACTCTCTACATTCCTTCCCTCCTCCCACACCATGTTGCTAGATTTTCCAAAAAATGTCCTCTTCTAAAGTGTATAACATATCCAGCAAGCATCAGATAAAAAATAATATATAAAATAATATAATATCTATATATTTACATTTACGTTGAAGATCGAACAATATGATATAATATCATTATTATATAATATAATAATAATAAAGTAACAATATATATATAATAACATAATACATATTTATAATTAGCATAACAATATAAATCCAAAAATAAATAAAGATAACAATGCAATTTATAAAATGAAATTCAACAAAATTCATTTAAAAATAGTAATTAAAATCATTAAATAAATATTAATCAATAAAATAATATAATAATAAAATCCATAACTAGATAAATTAATATGAAATAATAACAATAATAATAATAAGGTCATTAAACAAACTATTAAAACAAATTAGGGCAATCCTCAATTTCATTTAAGATAATGGTAACTAATAAAATCATTAAAATAATACTTGATCATCAAAATAACAATATCAACCTGAATATAAAAATTGATAAGTCCTGAAATTGACTTATGCAAAGGGAGGTAGTTTAAAATGTTACCAGGATCAAAGGACCTATGTGGGTCTAGATGAACCTGAACCAACCTGACTAAAAGACTACTACTCAATGACTTAGCATTAAACATCTATCGTACCATGGAGAAAACAACCAAACATGTAGGTATCACCCTCAGTAAACAAGAAGTAGATGAGAGTAAACCGCACATGTACTCAAGAGAGGCAATGCCAGAAAGGGACAAGAAGTAATAACATAAAAGAATATACATAATAGTGGATCAATATCATGATGTACATGATATACCTGTTGGAGTGACATTCTAACTTCTCAACAACCCACAATATACTTGGGATGTCCAAACCCAACGTTTAGCCTAACTCATGGTTTGGTGCCTACATATACCAAATAAGACTTCAACGGTACCTGAACACTATCAATATGAATATAAACTATAACGAATTCAAAAAAATCATTAATCATGAGTTATAAATCTGTATAAACATCTATATCTCAAAAGGGAAAGAGTTAGTCCTTATAACCATGACCTGAGCATGCTCTATGAACATAACCAATATTTGCAAAAGTAACCAATGTTAATCTGCATCAATGAGACATTATAAAGGAATAACATATAATAATGTAATTAAGCTAAGAAGCATATATATATATATATATATATATATATATATATATATATATAATAGGATAAGATGAATCTAGTATAAGTAGTAGGCATATTAGGATACAATGGATCTAATATGAGTCTCAATCATGACATATCATATCATATTCATTATCTAGGTACCTACATCACAGCCATATGAAAATAAAACTAACCTCAACTATCATCAGTACAAGTGACATTGAAAATATGCTAATATAAGCCAAAATCTAATGTTTATGAGGGCTACAAGGTTAGTTTGTGACATCCTTCCCACCTTAAAGATGATCCATCCTAGCGACCAACAATAGTCAAGTACAAAATCATCTAAAAGAGTCCAACAAAGGCAGTCAAAATTGCTACACAATCTCTCCACCTGTTATGGGGTGGAAATGTCTTAGCTAAATCTTGTTGGCATTCATGACTATTATTCTCAAGACAGTCACATTAACTAATGCATTAAGCCTAGTAACATCCCCCTTCCCATTTTCACATGTCCTTCATGACACTAAAAGGGAAAACTAACACTTATACAACACTATCACAGTTTAAAATTCCACTAAATCTCACAACTATGCTATAAATTTTCTATTTTCATGCCCTAAAAGGGCCATCAAAACCATAAAAATTTGCTAACACTAGCTATAATAGGTTTACCAAACCCAAAAATACCTACCTCAGTCAACAAAAATCTAAGGTAATAGTTGTTAATTCCAATACAACACCATAGAAATTAACCATTACAGTCATTTAAAAGGGTGGTTACAAAGCATCACAAGCACACAGTTTCCAAAAACACAACTCTTACTTTCCTTAATACACTTCCCCACAAGGGTACTAACAACACCCCTAAGTAAGAAGACATAACTAAGGAACCACAAGAAAAAAAGTGACTTCTAAACCAAATTCATAATCTGAATATACAACTTGACTAAGGTCAATATCGCTTATGTCAACACACACAAACCTGTAATATGACATCAACAATCATAAAACATCCAATCCCACTAGATTACAACTAGAATATAAATCAATAGTGGAAATATTCCACTAAAACATTATGCCACATGCATAATCCTAAGAGCATTCATCATAAAATGTCATATAATAAGGGTAGTAAACCATACTATTATGGTTACTCAACTTCATAATCAACCATTTAGGGGTTAATGAAGTGTCCCACACTAACCATGCTAAACCATAGAGAAGCCATGACAGGGATCACATGCAACCTAAAAGCTTACAACACGTTCTCCAACACACATGGAAGCTCGCATGATGGTTACAAGGATTACAATCCCACCATCTCACTGTACTTACCTCATGGTAGCATATAAAAATAATAAAATCTACCTAATTAGGACTTAACATTGCTCCACCTGAGCATAAAATCAGCATGCATTTTAGCCATGCTTAAACAATCAAAAATATGTATATTTTTAAAAAACAATATCAATTATATGTACAATAATACCTCATACACAACATGGTTGCATTTACCAGTCAACACATGTCTACAACTTAGAATATTCATACCAAAATATTCTTTTTAATTAATTCAACCATTACCTCAAGAATAGCATGCTTGACTTTACAAATCAGCATGTACTTATTTTTTATCAAGTTTAGTCTTGTTGATTTTTCATAAAAGTCCCATATCTAGGACCAAATAGTGCTTTTACAAGGATACATAGACAAATTCCACAAGGTTTTTTGTATAACAACCTCAAAGAGTTAGTTGAAGGAACACTCAATCCAAGAGGAGACCATTATGCACCAAAATCCCATGGCCATCCTTTGGCACTCATGCTGTACAACCCAAATGAATCAGGTGGCTACTTCTCACAAAGGGGATAAGTGGATTTCCATCCTACATGAAACTCCACTCCATAGCTAGAACCTGGTTTAATCATCTTATATATAGTGTTCATTTCACCTTAAACCTCCTACTTACATCAAAACTCAATGCTAGAGTAGAGATGTGGGATCACACAGCACAATACAACATTGTGCCTTGGCCATTTCAATCAATAAATTTTGGTTATAAGAGGGGGGAAAAACACATCACATGAGTGGTGTACTACCATATTATCACATACCAACATATTAACAACACAAGGCCACATCTATTTCCAAGACATGTACTCAAAATAGTTCAATAATAATTTTAGAAACATAGATCAAGTAAGGTTTACATGATTGATTTAAAAAGGGCGATATCACTTTATGCAACTAATTTACCATCAATTACACATTCAAACATTTACAACATATAACCATGTTTTCAAGATTCTCATACAACATTGATATCAAGAAGAGAAGTAAAAACTCACAAGGTTATTACATGCACATAGGGTGTAAAAGATGTCAATTTACATGTTTTAACATAAATAATGAAATGTAAAAGTTCACATAAAGAGGCTGGTACCAATCCAAGTATGTGGAAATCCACATGGTCAATCATGTACATAAGTATAATGAAGACACAAACATGATTTATCAAGATCAATTAAAATTAATAACTACACAACACAACAAATTTACACACAAAGAATAATCACATGAAAGAGGTCACACATATGTGACTTAGGTGTTCAAGCAACTATGCCAAGGTACTTTCACATCATGACAATCAACATACATGATGGTTAATCACAAGAGTCCATGACTCCCCATTGGGTCACCTAATGTCTAAATGTCATCTAAATAACACCAAATAACCATCATAAAATACATATAATCAGTCTCAGGGATCTCAATCTCGATCACCTTCCTTTTAGAAAGGATTGTATTCAAACAAAGCCTAAAATCTATCTCCATGAGTTTTGAAACATTTTCCAACAATGATCATACATCATTGATAGATGGCTCATGCTAACTGATAGTAATAAGAGATACCCAAAACTCTCTAACTTACCCAAGCAAGTCAGTCACACTCACCCTCTAGACCCTCCAGTCTCAAGTTGCACCCTTGAACCTCCCAACATATTATACCTTGACATCATTGGATAGCTTGCCTATGCCACTATCAATGGCCACTAATATATTATCTCATGATTCCAACAACAAGCTTATATTTTTATTCTTCTAGTTGACTTAATCCAATAGTCAAAGGTTAAAAAATAATGCTCACTTGGATGCAATAATGATTTTGGAGAAGGGTGGAGTTAGCCAAGGCACATGATGAATGTTATAGTACTATCATGGAAATTACCATTTCCATAATCAATAAGTTCAATTGAACTCACAATACACATCCTCATAGATGCATGGCATATTTATATCACAATAGACATCCCATGGATAACAAAACATATACCATCT
This sequence comes from Torreya grandis, assembly GCA_037957365.1. Classification (NCBI taxonomy): domain Eukaryota; kingdom Viridiplantae; phylum Streptophyta; class Pinopsida; order Cupressales; family Taxaceae; genus Torreya; species Torreya grandis. The sequence goes on from JARHVA010002185.1 coordinate 8,836, forward strand.
TTCCATTAAGCATTCTCATGGATGCATAACTCAACCAAAATCAAATAAACATCCCCATGGATATAACATATCCCTAGTCATCATGACAATCTCATGAAATCAATCTATCCATGATCAAATAACCATCACTGATGTAAACACATCTATGATTAGATCAACACCATTATTGCAAAATAGGAAAAATAAACATCCTTATATGTTTATTTATTTTTATCCCTTTGGAGTTACAAAGTCACAGGATCCTCTATGAAACTTAAAAAGACTGAATATGTAGCTAAGATCAAGATCTTAATATAGCTCAAGATGTTCCCACAAAGTGGAGATCTCAAGTCTCACTAATTTAGCTAAGTTATATTGACACCCTTACCCTATGCAGCTCTCTAGGTTTGAGCTCAACCCTTAGTTTTCCTGAGGTCAAGATGTTCTAAGCATCTATTGATGACTTGCCAATACAATTCAACAATAGATACCTAACATCATTTCCTTAATTCTAAGGTGAAGCATTGATCATGAGTCTTCCATTGACCTAACCATATAAGTCAACAATTGACTAGTGATGCTTACCCCAATGCAACCAATGTGGGAAGGGTTGACCCAACCAAATCTATAAGTAAGCATCTTAAGATCACTTTCATAAATTCACCTATTTATGCTTACATTTACTTAAACATTCCATAATATAGGAACTTTATAGCACTTCAATCTTGCATAAGTAATGCACCAACTAAAGTACTATTAAATTCATCCAAGAGGCTAAGTGACTTTATAAGGGTCACAACATAGCCTCCTTAAGCAAATAAGACATATAGAAGTCTATACCAGGCATATAATTCTAGCCATGGTTTAGTATGTACATAATTATACAAGGTTCCAACATAGTCTTAACAAGACAACATAGACATACCGATGGTATTCATCCATCAAAGGGCATACACATACATACTACTAACATAGGCCTCCATAAGGATAGGTATATCCATATTAGATGTATTTATAGCTACCTAAAGTGCATAATGCAAACACAATCCCTTACAAGTGTATTCACAACCACACAAAAGCTCAGCCTAATTTTTGATCACATGCCAAAAATCAGTATAATGTGTCAAAATTCAATATAAACCTTTAAAGCACAGGCTCTGATACCAGATGAAACAACCCCAGTTTTTTTCCAATTATCTATCAAAGTACATAATGGAACATAAAAAGGTCCCATTGCATAAGTTAATGAAGTACAATATATCACAAATAACTCTATGAGAAGTACAACCAACTCGCAACCAGTATGCACAATATCTAGTTATCCAATCATATATAAGCAACTTAGTTCTGATAGGAGTTCCCTACACAAGTACTAAATCCAAATGACTCAACATGAAGGTTCATCTCATAATCATGTTTAGGCACATGTTATCAGATCATAAGGTAGGTAAGTGGAGGTTCCAAATCATTGTTATGGCTAACATGGCATAAATAAAGTGCCTTAAACCTTTGGGAAAACATCCAAGTGAGGATAATTATTTGTCCTACCCCCATTGATCACCATAATTTGATCCTAGGTCCTTTATGCAAACACTACACCTTTGTTCCATTCATAGATGAAGGTCACCCACACATGATATAGCTCCATGAAGAAGGAATTGTTCTCAATAGAAAATTTACATTATAATTAACTCTAGGTGGATTGGTCTCACACACGTGGGCATCCTAAAGAACTAGCATACATTTGGCATTGGAAGAATTAATCATTCATGTTACAAGATCACTATCTCAAGGGCCAACTATAGGGTCACACCCCTAAATTTTGCTTAAATATTCCTTAATTATTCTACCATGTTATTAAATGAACATAAGTATTTATGACATTCAAGTAACATGCATATGACCAAGCATGTTTGATATTTAATCAGTCTCATGCATTAACTTAGGCATTTATAAAGGATAGTATGATTTAATAGATCATTACCAAGGTAGATTATTTAACCATATAGCCAAGTGTCAAATTAAAGGTTACCATAACCTACTAATTCCCATTCTCATTCCAAGATTATTTACCAATACATGGGTTATTAACATCTTAATAGCCGCAACACAATGTAAATCATGCAGTTCATTAGTAAGGATAAACTTTAATTTTTAAGCATAAACATAAATATCATAATCAATAGATATCCAATCTCATATAATTATTAATGACAATATAATCAACTTCCATTGATTATGAGTTATGTCAAATACCCCTGAATTACTAGACCTTTAGAAACATGTCATAAATCTAAATAATACAACACTATTTATAGTGTAATCTATAATTCATAATAGAACGCACATAAGAGGATCATTAATCTAAATTACTTCATTGCTTAAGTAATATAAGTAATACACTTAAATGGTATTACAACCCATTCTAAGAAATGGCATAGAAAGTAGAAGGCACAATGTTTCATAATACATTGAGTAAGTCCACTTACTATACATTATTAAGTCAACTAGAATAACATTGAATAACTAAGAATTGATTATTCTTTCCATGGCCCATAAATTTTACATCAATCATTAGTTGAATCCATAAAGACCTTAATCCTCAATATCTAAATAGCAATACAATACTTAAGGGATTTCCTATTATTCCCTCCATGGTTGATCCTAACTATTTCCACCAGAAATGTGCTTGTACACACTCCTTGAATCATTTTTAATATGGACTAGTTATTACATAACTATCAACTTAAACTAAAATACAATCACCACTTGATTATTTTCCACATAGTGGTAATGATTGCCAAATGAAGACACAATGTAATTACATACATGGTTCCAACATTTGTTCATCATTATTAAATCCAAAATTTAAGTATTAAAAATACTTGGATACAAGTGATAGGTTTGACAAAGCAAATCATCTAGTCAACTGCCAGAATAGTTCTAACTATATCATAGGGAGTAAGTAAAAATAATTCACATAAGCAGCAATAAACAATGTTAAATATTTTTATAACAAGATTTCAACCACATGCTTGTAATACATCAAGAACTTGTTCTTTTGAGATGAATTTCCACATAATATAATAATGATATAAGTTCATAATTCAAGATTAAGGGCATTATCATTTCCATTATTCTAGTAATAATATCTTTACTATTTTATGCCTACTTAACCTCAACAATTATATCATTTACTTGTTAATTCACAACAACATATAAGGATCAAAAATTACATCATGTATTCAAATTTTAATACTACGCATATAGTAATTATAGCCCAATATGAATGCATACCAAGTAAATAAAATAAATTAGTTAAGAATACAAGAATCAGGAAACTAGCATCAAGGACATCTCAATGTCCACATGTTGTCCATTAATGTTCTCTTCTAATATAATAATATTATAAACAACATAAGGTAATAATATGAATTACAATTATAAAATGAGTAATCGACCACCATCTAGCAGTCCAACATCATATAAAAATAGGTATGTGAAAGAGAAAACTTCCATAAGTAATCTAGGTATAGTAATGAAGAAGATGAATACTACAAGAGGAACACTCCTCAAAACTAGCCCTATGATCCCAACCATCTATGGCCCTTACCACCCCAACCATCATCTTGGTGGAGGGTTTTGGTAACCAAGTACTCAGGTGAGGTAATAAATGTACACAAAACACTAAGCCACTAATATAGACTTATAAAATCATCAACAAAGACAAAAGACAAATAGGAGACATAAGCCATAACAATCAGCCAAATCATGGCCTGAGTAATGCCCAAGGCAATACATTAGGTTTTTATAGCAGATGGTTTACATAAAAAATTAGGGTCTAAGATATCAAGTCCATAAGACCTATAGATTTTTTCAGGGTCCAATGCTCAGCTCAAGAGACTTATCTGAGCATACAATTAATAACACAATGGAACTAACTCCAAATAACCATAGATCTCAAATGATTCAAAAAGAGGAAGGCATGATGCTTGTTAATATAATTTAAGTTGACTTGGCTTAAACATAGTCAGGTTCAGCAACCTTACTTTGTTTACATAATAATCCAAATCTAATTGTCCAAGACACACTAAATTTGACCAAAAGACAAATACATAGGAGTTTGTTTCTAATCGCTATATCGAGCCCAACCTCAGTCCTATGTAAATTGAGTCAAAATCATAACCCTGCCAAAAGTAAAAACCCCTTCAAGTTAAAATGAAACATGTCTCAAGTATGTAACTAAAATCTATGAAAACTTAGCCCAAGGGCTTCTAGTTGAGTTGGTATAAACAGCAAGATATGAATAAAATAATCACAAATCCACCCAAAATCCAAGAATTTCAACCCCTTCCAGTTACAATGACATACATAACTTCATCCCCAACATCACATTAATAACTCAGCCCAATAGGCTCGTAGTATCCACATGAAAATCCAAAATGCAAGATAGGGTATTTGGAAAACTCAACTAAAAAGGAAAAGGATTCGATGTAGATGATTTTTAATCATTATAGGTTCATTTTGAAGTCCCACAACTTCACTATGAACACATAATGGTCATTTTAAGTGTGCATTCTTCCCAATTCTTTTTTATTCCATATACAGGGTTAAAATCCCAAAATTAAATTTAATAAAAGCACCCGCAATGGCAGCCCCAACTAATGAAATATTCATAGATTTTTTTAGGTATCTAAGTTTTAAATAGTTCATTTCAACTATTATATATATATAGGAAATTCCTGTTTGGTTCCCTTAAAATTGTAACAACTCACTTACTTGAGAAAATGTAGGTTCACATGGTTTGATGGCCAGATAAGACCCAATGGTTCCCCCATCGAGTTCTCTTTTGGTCTAAGCTCCATCTCCATTCTCCCTTCTTCCATCTACATGCCCAATGTACTCCCATGCCATCCCCTGCTCTACCTACTACATTGTTTCCTCTTCCTTGCATCTTTTCCTATGCCCCAATTGTGCCTATGTTTTTTAATGCCCATAGCCATGCTTCTCTCCTACACACTAGTCCACGTCCATATTTTTTTTCCTTTCTTCTACCCTCTCCCTTGCATTACCTTCACACATTTCCTTGCATCTTCCCTTCATCTACATTTCATTTCCATTTTGTTATCTCTCTTGCATCCTGTTACACATCCCTCCTACCATGCTGATACTCTCATCATTCCTTACCTCTTCCCATGCCATGCTACTACGTTTCCCCAAAAAAATATTCCTTTAAGGTGTATGGCATATCCAACAAACATCAGATAAAAAATAATATAATATCTATATATTTGCATTTATGTTGGACATCCAACAATATGATATAATATCATTATTATGTAATATTATAATAATGACATAATAATGAGAATATAAATTTTATATATATATATATATATATATATATATATATATATATATATATATATATATATATATATATATATATATATATAATGTGTGTGTGTGCGTGTGTGTGTGTGTGTGTGTGTGTGTGTGTGTGTGTGTGTGTGTGTGCGTGCGTGTGTGTGTAACATAATACATATTTATGATTAGCATAATAATATAAATCTAGAAATTAATAAGAATAACAATGCAATTTATAAAATGAAATAAAATAAAATTCATTTGAAAATAATAATTAAAATCATTAAATAAATATTAATCAATATAATAATATAATAATATAATCCATAACTAGATAAATTAATATGAAATAATAACAATAATAATGTCATTAAACTAAAATAATTGACCAGAGTCAACAAACTATTAAAACAAATTAGGATAATCCTTAATTTCATTTAAGATAATGGTAACTAATAAAATCATTAAAACAATACTTGATCACCAAAATTGTAATATTGACCCAAATATAAAAATTGATAAGTCCCAAAATTGATTTACACAAAAAGAGGTAGTTTAAAGCATCACCAAGATCAAAGGACCTATGGGGGTCTAGATGAACCTGAACCAACCTGACTAGAAGACAACTACTCAATGACTCAGCATTAAGTGTCTATGGCACCCAAGAGGAAACAACCAAACATGAATGTATCACCCCTAGCACATGAGAAGTGGATGAAAGTAAACCACACATGCACTCAAGAGAGGCAAGGCCCCAAAAAGGGATAAGAAGTAATAACACAAAATAATATACATGATAGTGGATCAATATCATAATGTACATGTTAGACCTATCGAAGTTATATTCTAACTTCTCACCTACTTACGATATACCTAGGATGTCCAAACCCAACATTGAGCCTAGCTTATGGCCTAATGCCTATATCCACCAAATAAGACATCAGCAGTACCTAAATGTTATTGATATGAATATAAACCATAATGAATTTAGAACAATCATTAATCATGAATAATAAATCAATATAAATATCTATAGTTGAAAAGGGTAAGATTTAGTCTTGATAAAAATGCCCTGAGCATGCCTTGTGAACATAACCAATCACTGCAAAGGTAACCAATGTCAATACACATCAGTGAGACATGTTAAATCAATAACATATAGTAATGTAATTAAGTTAATCAATATATACATAAAATAGGATAGGATGATTACATTACAAGTAGTAGGCATATCAAGATACAAATGTGAGTTTCAACCATGACATATCATATCCTATTGGATATCCAAGGTAACTACATCACAACCATATGAAAACAAAACCAACATCGACTATCATCAGTCCAAGTGATATCAAAAATTTGCTAATGTAAGCCAAAATCTAGTATCTATGAGGGCTATAAGGTTTGCTTATGACAGACTCCAAGGCCTAAAATGTAGATGTCAAATGAGGCTTGTAATGCATGGGTAATATTATGACTCTATAATGCAAGGGTTAATCTCTAGCATTTGTAATGCAAGTTGAATTTCTTGACAACTATAGAGCAAGGCTACTATCCCTTTAGGCTAAAATAAGGTCAAAACTTCATTTTGGGACCAAGTGTTATATATAAAAATTTCTCACATAGAATTCGTCTCCAAAATGGATGGGTTTTCAAAGGTTGAAATGGAATTCAAATTGACATGACCCCCTAAGGTGACTTGAGAGACCTAAGAAAGCTAGATTTTTAAAGGAAAATCAAGAGGTAAAGACTCCACTTTCATGCTAAGTGTATTATATGTAATTATCTCACATAGACGTGGTCTATCCAATGTTTATGGTTGAAGGCCATGATTTAGCATGAAAACCAAGATAACGTACCAAATCAACTTGAGAGTGCTAAAACTAATGAGCCTTGAGCAAAAATGGGAATGGCTACCAAAATCAAAATGAGGTACTATAATTCTATAAGAATTAGGTCATGTTGAGCAAGAAACAACACATTAGACCACGCAAACCCACATGTACCAAATAAAATGCACCTTTAGCTAATTATTCCTTACCAAAAATCAAATGAATGTGAAAATTGCTTATCCATGTAATAACCTAAACATATATTCTAACTCTTTTGAATAGAAAACATTCCATACACCATGTTAATCTAACTAAATGTATAGAAATGTTTATAACTAAGGTGACTATACCTCTTATGCCATAGTTCACTAGTGTTTTTAGTTACTATTAGTACATTCTCTTTTATTGTTTTGGGATCAATCAACTTATACAATCCCTTATTACCAATACTAACAGCAATGAATTTTTGTTCATGAAGATTATTAACCATGCATTTGTTTCCTTTAAACTCCACATAAAGGTTAATATTTATAGTTATTTCACTTATGAAAAGAGTATTTGTGTTCATGTCAAGAAAAATTTAACATTATGAAAAGTGTAAGTAATAGAACTCAATGAAATATGAACATCTCCATAGCCTTTCACATAGTGAACCCAACCATCACCTATGGAAATTGATTCATTAAAACTATCATCTTCTAAAAAATTTACATACTAACCTTTGTGACACACGTAGTGTCTTGATGCACTTGAGTCAAAATAACACATTCTTGACTTTGTTGACTAATTTTGTGTTGCCACTAATGAAAAATCGCCCACTGAACTTTGTTCATATTCTTCAGCCACATTTTTAGATTGTGACTTATTTATATTAATTTCCAAATCATAATGACAGTTACAACAATATTTATTCACATGACCAAGTTCTTTACAATAAAAATGTTTTCATTTATATTTCTTTAAATCACTTAAAATTATTTTGGAGGTGTCTTTTACAAAAAAATATATATTCCATTATTTCTCCTTACCCTTTGACAGTGCCATGAATGAACTTTCTATAGAACTTGGTGTTGAAGTAACTAAATGTTCTTGTCTCCTTTCTTTCTACATGATAAGTGTTGATAAATTCTCAAAATAAAGGGTTTGTATCTTTTTGATTATGTGTAGGGATGCAAAAAATGAGTCATATGACAGTGGAAAGTTCTACATTACAATAATAATCAGGTTCTACTCATCTACAAGATTCTCAAATGCTTTCAGTTGATCAATGAATGTCCTTTATCTACAATAAAAATTAAAAAATAGAACCACCATCCTAATCTTAGTCCAAAATAACAAATGTTTCAAATGCAATACCATTCCAACTTCAAAAGCTTGGTATTTAGTTGTAAAATGATTCCTTATATTAGAAGCAATAATGGCATCCTTAACTTCTGGTATGAAATTACCAACTACTAAAAGTTTTAACAACATCAAATTTTCTCAATGATGCTTATCGTGTTCATTAGTTTCATCATATGGTCTAGTTTCTTTGACAAGTACAATTTGATCAAGATTTCAATACTCATAGATGGTAAGTATCTTGTGACTCCATAAACTAAAAAATTTGCTTGTTAGTTTTTAATAATATGGAAATAACAAGTGTTGTAAACTAGCCATTCTAACATAGTTTTTCACTAAAATAATTAATTTAGAAACACTATAAAGTATTTTACCAAAAATCAGTTTACATGTGGATTCTACACTAAAACTGGATAATGCTTCCAAGTTTCAGCAACAAAATATTTACCATTCAGAAGTTAGATTAATCATTTTTCATAAAATTGCCTAAAATGACAATAAGAATTAAATTTCACAGTTATGAACTTTTTGACAAAAATATTTTTTCATGTGGGCATATACATCCAACTAAACAATGTGGAAAAGTTTTAGATGTTTATTCCTCACATTTTAACCATAGTTTTTTAGGCATTTCCTAGGGTAGTTAGTTATCATTTAATAAATTTTAAAAAAAATTAAACTTTAAAAATATCACATTTACCCTAAATAAATATAACAATTGCTAACTTTGGCTAATATAAATTATTATTTAATAAACCAATATAAATAAACTTGTGCAATTGTATGGATATGGTGTCCTCCTCTACACAATGGAATCCTCATCCTCACCCAAGTGCTTCAATCCTTGATAAAAACAATAAGAAAATAACAAACTAAAAGAAGATGAATGTAAACAACAACTTCAACCAAAATGCCTCAAAACTACAATTACAACTATCTAAGTTTTACAAAAATGCCTTGTTTATTTTTTTATTGTAACCACTCAATAACAACAAATCCTCAATAGCTATAGAATAAATTTTAGTATGCCTTTACACTCATACTATATATATTTTAGATTAGAATGTCAAGTTGGGTAAACAATTATTGATTTTAATTGCCACACTTCTCTTGAGTGTTCTTTCAACTATCACACCTTCCTCTTGGTTGATCATGCCTTCTCCTTGGCTAGTGATGCCTTCCTCTTGGATGAATCTAAGTCACCCTTGGGTTGTGTCAAGCTCAAAAAAATAGTAGATGTTTAAGTTGTATCACCCTCCTTCTACTAAGATTTTGTATTTTATAGAATGCCACATATATAATGCTCACCAAGTGGTTTTTCAAACCAAGTACATTATTTCCATGCTTACTCCCTTACTAGACCTCCCTCGTAGGTTTTTCACCCAGGTTCATCTAACCATGAGGTCTGAAACCATAAAAAAATTCACATAGAAACATAAATCCATAAGCCATGTATTATTACATAAATGGAGCCATATAAATAGATAGTATAAATGTTATAAACAAGGACAACTAGTAAAACCATAAGCTAAGATTAAATTCTATGAGGCTAACATTATTAATAATCTAACAAGATTAAAAAGTTTGAATTAAAAAGATTAATAAGTTATTTATTATAATATTATCATTCAATCAGTAACTTATTATGTATGTTGCTCTTGTATTGTGTTATTCTCCTCCATGCAGTGTCATGCTTCATGCCAAATATCTATTGTTGGATATTCAAATTATATATATATATATATATATATATATATATATATATATATATATATGTATGTATATAAATATGTATGTATATATATATATATATGTATATGTATATATATATATATGTATATATATGTATATATATATATATATGTATATATATATATATATGTATATGTATGTATATATATATGTATATATATATATATGTATATATATATGTATATATATGTATATGTATATATATATATATATATATATATATATATATATATATATATCATAAAAATGATGTACAATGCTCCTCCTCTTTGCACTCATATTTTTGTACACGTGTGCAATGCTTTTATTCTAATTAAAATTCCCTTCACAATTTTCACACCTTTTATACACATGTATAACACTTATTTTTTATTTTTTACACAATTGTTACCTTCTATCTACCTTTTATTTATTTTATATCATTCAACCATCAATTATCAAGTACCAATAAATGATAATGTATATCAAATAGAAAATGAACAAGTAGAAAATGGTGTTTCAGTCCCTATGATGGCATTTTGAAAAGTTGATCTTAATGGTGCCACACAAAAGACAAAAAAAAATTAACAATTGTGCCTAAGTGAAAATAGATGCTTCTTATTCACCAAATGAAATGCAATAATAAAAACTTATATTTCATTAAATTTGTCGAAGCATTTTGTTACATCACACCTTTCTCTTACAGTAAAATAAAATACAACTGCATCAAGCAATAAAAAATCTCTTTTACATAATGGTGCCAATCCTGAAATAGACAAAATAACAAACTAGAGCGATATTATATTGATCTAGTTTATTTCTTCCATGCTCCTACCAAGACTTGATCACTTCTATTTTTATTCTCTCTTTACATCCACTATTCTTTTCACCTTTAGGTTGTCCAAGAATAGATTTCTCTAGGAAAAAAACTTGTATTTTCTCCTGCACTCTATAACTATAAGTTATATATGATCATTTAATATATATTGAAAAATAAGCCAATTAATATTACATTATAAGCGAGCCATAAAAATAGTTTAGAAGAATGTCACAATCACAAAAGGTAAGTTTGGCATAATAAACTAACCACTAACCATGAACATTATCAATATTTATAATAAATCTATGAGAATATAAGAAATATTAACAATAATTACAAAAATAATTTCCAAGAACTATTGTGCCACACTTCTTGTGCATAATCTTTTATTAATAATTCAAACTAAAACAATCTTATTATAAGATAACTTGCATGACAAGTTATGTCTAAGAAAAAACATAAAACTAAAACTAAACTAAGGCCTATAATTAACCATTAATTAAACTAAAAATATACTCCTAACAATAGACTCTAATATAATTGAAATTTTATTCAAGAAAATAAGATAAGGTTAACATGCAAGCTACATTTTTCAATAAGTAAGCACAAACATGCACACTAGACAAGTTAGGCACCCCAAATCCTTTTAAAGCATTAAATTTACTATAAAAATATTAAATTAAATTAAATCAACTCTAAAAATTATGCCCTACCTCTTGGGGATGAATGGATAAGTGATTGAACTCAGTTAAGTACACATTCAATAAACTATACTTTAATTGGCACTTCTATCTATTTTGTAAGAAGTTCCTGAAAAGTGTCCAAATTTTACCAAATAATTAATCTAGGACATAACTAAATTAAATATCCTTCATAAACTAATAAAACACCAAATAAACTAAATCTAACATCAGCACTCAAGTGCCTATATGGGCATCATAATCAACACTTTTCACCTTTAGGCTGACCAAGAATAGATCTATCCAAGCAAAAAAAACTTGGATTTTCTCCTATGCTCTATAACTATAAGTTATATATGGTCATATAATATTTATTTAAAAACCATAAGCCAATTAATATTACATTATAAGTGAGTCATAAATAATTCAAAATAATGTTATAATCAAGAAAGGTAAGTTCGGCGTAGCAAAATAACCACTACCCATAAGATTTATAAATATTTATGGTAAATCTATGAGAATAGAATAAATCTTAACAAAATAGAATATTTAAGTAATGAAACATAATATGACACTATTTTTTATTTATTTTATTTAACAATTTAATATAACATATTCATGTAAAAAGGCAGATTGTGCACATAGACCCAACCAAAATAACTGAGTTTTAAGTAGGGTGTGCACAAGTGAGGTTGGATTATAAAGTGTTACATAAAAACATATTAAACTAAAAAACTAAAAAAAACAATTGGAATAATATGACAAGAAGCACACATTGGAAGAGCAAAAAATTATCACTCATCGAGCTGAAAATCCTAAAACTTTGTGTGAATACCACTTGGGAGGAGCCCAATTTGATGGATGGATTCACCTTAGAATGGATAAAGGACATAAATCAACTTGGACTAATGGAAAATAGATCATTTTTGAATGGAAAGAGCATAGTTTTTTTATAATAATAACAAGAAGAAAGGAAGGAACAACAAGAATTTGATGACCAATTGTAGAGTTACAAGAATGTGATGACTGGTCTCCAAGAGAAGGAAAACCTAAAATATTAGGCATTTTAGAGGTTCTCACACCAAAATGACATGATAAATGTAGACCTACTTGAGGACCAAAGAAAAAAATAATCTAGAGGCAAAAGTGTTCCTAAAAAATGATAGGACTGAGAGGAGTGAAGTCCTTAAGAATGTTGACAAACTAGGAGAGCACATTGAAGAAATACATAAAGAATTGGAGAAAAGTTTCAAAATCCTACAGTGGAAAGTTATGGATGAATAAAAAATGGTACATGAAACATATGATAGAATTGCCTCATTAATACAAATAAAAAAATAAAAGTCACAAAAGTATAAGGACCAACTATTTGTGTTAAATAATTAAACCATGGAGATAATGAATAAGGTGTAAATAATTCAGGTTACACTTGAAAGGTGAGGTCTATTTAAAGATGAGATCTAGGATATTGGGTCAAAACAATTATAATAACAATGTACAAATGGGTCTATCAAAGCACCATCATGTTTATAATCATACAAGGAAGAAATTATGTATATGTACTAAGAAACCTAAAAACACATGGATTAGAAGGAAAAATCAAGTCTTGGCATGCATTGATGAATAAAATTTGACCACACGAAACATGGAGTGTAGTGAAAAATAAGTAAGTTGTGTGAACCATAGAGCACAAATTGAGGAGCACCAATCTAAGAAGCTAGCAGAGAATGAGTATTTAGGTAGGTTGACACTAAGGCAAGTTAGTACATGAAAGGTTTTTGAGTAGATCTAGTGTAGCATGGCATGAATATAGGGTTTAATTAGTCAAGGTGAATTATTTTAAAGTAATCATACATTAATGTATTTATAAATAGTTGTGCACTTTAAGTGGCTCATATTTATTATTTTTAATTGCAAGGTGAGGGCTTATGCCTATAAAATCCCACCTTACCTCTTAGTTAGGTTCTTGTCACTATTATTGATACTATCATTATTCTTGATGACATTTTTATTGTTTTAGATTAAGGTAAAAATAGGTTTTGAAGGGACCCTGAAACCCTAAACAAAAGGAGAAAGATATAACAGTAATGTCCACAGGTAGAACCTAAAACCTACTTCACCGAAGTAAAAAAACTAGGTTTACAAAGACCTAAAGCTAACAAATGGACAACCCAAGAAAAACCCCAAGTTTTACAGAGACCTAAAAACTCCATAATAAAAATAGTTCAAAAAACCAGGTACCAAGACCAGATATCACAGCCATCTAGCAAAACCAACTATAAGAACCAGGAACTATTCTTCTAGTTCCAATATCATCTTCACTGTTTCCTTACCTTTCACAACAGTGTCTTGGATAGCAGCAGTCACCTACGTAGATCCCTCTTGCATTGCTTTCTTTCTTGAGCTTTGTCTAGTTCTCTTGTTAGGCCCCTCCAAAGTTTTGATTTCCTCGTTTGCTCTTTTTCCAATGTTTACTGCAGTAGCACAAATGCTAGAGGTTACCTCCTCCATTTTTGTTATGCTTTCCTTTATAAGTTCCCTTAGGTTGTTCTCATAATCTTTGAGTTTTATGGGAATATCCCTCATCTGCTTTTCCATGTTATTGATTTTGTTCCAAACTGCCTCTTGTTTACCCTCCATAATTTCCATTTTCCTATTGATTTCCATTATCTCCTTATACGTCCATAAATCCAATTGAAGAGTGGCATCAGCTTTGCAATTGGCCAATCTAGTAGGTGTGTACCTTTCATCATTCTACCTTTTGTCGCTTCAGTCTTTTATGTTCTTTTTAGGACTGCTTCCACCTTCTTCAAGATAGTCCTCTGTTTCCCTTCATTTATGTTCCTTAGTAACAGATGGGCTAACATTTTGGTTACTTACTTCCTTTACTTGAGCTCCCATTTCCAATATTTGGTTAGCAACCTAAACTAGATTTTCAGTATCATTAATCAGATCAGGGGCTGCAGCAGAATCATCTAGATCTTTATCAATTTCCTCAAACACTTGTTGGTTTTCCTCAGACTCATGGTTGCTAATTTTAGTCTTTTCCTCTAAAGTGACTCCATATTTCTCATTCTTATCTTGCACTTCTTCTTCCTCACTAGAACTTGAATGCCCACTTTCTGTTCCTCCCTCTTCCTCCAGGCTCTCCTCCCCAGTGTTTTCAGAACTTTCCCACTCTGTTTCCTCATTAGTAGTCTGGTTTTTGAGACTTGGGATTTTGAATTTAGCTTTTTCATTCCCTTTTACTATTTCTTTATTGTTACTCTGTAGGTCCTTGTTTTTCCCCAGATAAGGATTCTTTAAAATGGCCTTATTCTTGCAATGCCCTTCAATTAAAATAATTAACCCCTCATGCAGGATGGGATGAGATTCCTTTTTCCTATGAGCATACAGACTTTGGAGCAAGGAAAAATGCAAGTAAAAAGGAAATGAGATTCTTACTTTGTGTCTGAAGTGATTGAGAAATACAAAGTGAAATTTGTGGACTCTTTTGCTTCTTCCATCAAGTATGAAGTATTCATGAATGCAGCATAAGACGTCCCTCCAGATACCCTTAATCTACTCCAATTCAAAAAAAAACTCCACTTTTTTCCAACTGCTGCTCCTCAGCATCCATTTTAGGGAATTTGCAAAAAGCCTCATTAGAAATGTTGGTCTACTTTGAGAATTTTATTCCCTCCATTGGAAGCCCTGTCACCTCCGCTATGAATTCCTCAGTTAGATTCACCGTAATGCCATGCAGGGTGACCCTATCATCAGTCCAATTTTTGAAAAAAGCCGTTGTAATATGAGGTTTTGAGCCATGAAGCCATTCCATGTAACTCACAACCTTTCCTCTCTGGAGGATCTTCCAGACATCTTCTTTTGCTTTCCACTCTTCACAATATTTGGGTTCCTACTTCCTTGGTTATCCTTTCCTATTACGAGCCATACGAATCTCCTTAAATGCTTGAACCTTATCTGCTAAATAATGAACCCTAATATTACCAATTTGGAACAGAACTCGCCTATTTTTTGGCATGTTTTGAATCCTCCTCATGTACTCTAGAGCATTTCTATTTAATGAGTGTAAACCTTCCTCCATATATCCACTCCCCCAAATCATTAGATTTTTATTCCAATCTGATCTCTCCCTCTTTAGCATTAATTGCATCATGATGAATGAGTGCTCTAAGATCCACGTTCTTGGTTAATGTCTCCTGCCAGCTCACCTTGTGTCCTGCTTGAACTGCATAATTTGCTATCCAATCAGCGACTCTATTTGCTTCATGGTAAGTATGGGTAATAGTGACTTCCTCAAATTTTTTAATTAAAGTTTTCATTTCGGTCACCATAGTCTCTATTGACCATGAGACAAAACTTTTATTTTTAAGGTATTTATGATATTCAAGGAGTCCCCTTCTAACCATAATTTAGAATAACTCGATTCAACAGCTAGCTTAATGGTATGGAGGGCAGCACAAGCTTCAACAATATGGCAGTTCGACTTACCAATGGGGATTTCAATAGCATTGATTACGTTTCCCATGTGGTTTCTCAAGACTCATCCACATCCTGCATTCTCTGGATTCCCTTTAGCAGCTCCGTCAAAGTTCCCTTTGATCCACCCTTGAGGGGGGACATTCCAAGTTACACCAAGTCTAGGATTTTCATTTTTTACATTAGACTTTTTTGATCTTAGAGGATTATCAATTTAAAAGGTAGGATTATGATCCATTTGTATTGAGAAACTCTCCTTGATAGCTCTAATGATGTTCTGCCCCACCACCCATCCTAGGAGTTATTTACTTCTGAAAATTTGGTTATTTCTTTCTTTCCATATTCCCCACCAAATATGGGGGAGAGTTAGTTTCCATAAAAAAAGAACATCAAGATTCTTAGACAGACAGTACCAACTTTTAAAAGATAGATCCACATTTTTATGTTGAATCCATGTAATACCCCAAAGATTGAGGATTTCTTTCCATACTAGCTGCGTAAAGGAATAGTTCACAAACAAGTGATCTCTATCTTCAAAACCTTTTTTGCAAAGGATACACCTGTTCACTATATTTATTCCTCTTTTCTGTAAGTTATCAAGAGTCAAAATTTTATTTTGGAGAAGGGTCCAGAAGAAGATTTTGATTTTAGGGATGAGTCCCTTAATCCAGGCCTGTGTCCACAATGGTTGGTTACCAATTCCCTTTGAAGTAAAAATGGTAGAAACTTTAAATTGTCCACTAAGCTCGTCATGCCAAACAATCTTATCTTCAAGATTAGAATAGAGGGAAATAGCATTGAGGGACATTTGAATATTATTGAGATCTTGATCAATATCATTAAGGTTCACCTATGAATTGTTCTGCCAGTATTGATTAACCAATGTTCCAAATCTTTGCTTACATCGATCAATTACTTCTTTATCTTGGAATTCTTCTATCAAAGGGATTTCTTTTAACCAAGCGTCCTCCCAGAATTTCACCTTTTTTCCATTACCTACTTTCCATGAGCTTCCTTTTTCTAAGATTTGTTTAGTACCCTGAATTGCCCCCCATATGGAAGATGGACGGGTTACGTCAGGGTAAGAAAAGAAATCAGAGAGGGATTTAGCATTAAATAAATACTTATTCTTCCATATTTTGCTCCATTCTTTGTTTTCCTGATACACCCTCCATCCCTATTTTGCTAGTAGAGCTGTGTTCATGCTTCTAATTTTCCTTATTCCCAGTCCTCCTTCCCTAAAGGGTTTACAAATGTTATCCCAGTCAATTAACGGCATTCTCCTTTTTTCCTCAGTAACTGTCCATAGAAAATTTCTCTAAATTTTTTCAATAGCTTCAGCAAATTTGTTAGGAATTCTGAAGAGACTTAAAGCATAGGTAGGTATGCTTTGAAGACTTGCTTTGAGGAGGATTGACTTTCCTGCCTGACTTAGAATATTTCCTTTCCATCCCACAAGTTTCTTGCTGAATTTATTAATGAGTTCTTCCCAAAAGGCTTCAGGGACTTTTATCCCAAGAGGGAAACCCAAGTAGGTAGAGGGGAGGGAACGTATTAACCATTCAAGGATTTTAACTATTTTATTTTGTCTTTGAATAGGGGTGTTGGTGAATAACACAGCACTTTTGTTCCAATTTATCAACTGTCCAGAGGCAGATGAATAAAGATTTATAGCTTGCTTTAAAGTTCTTGCTTCCTTAACTTCCAATTGCCCCATAAAGATAGTATCATCAATGTATTGTCCATGGGAGCATATAAGCGGATGAGAAGAGGGATTAAGACCCTTAAATAAACCTTTACAGACTAATTCCCCTATATATCTTCCCATACAGTCGGCCTAAATTACAAACCGAATGGGGGATATGGGGTCCCCTTGTCTCAGTCCCCTTGACGGGTAAAAGAAGTGGGATGAGCTCCCATCTACCATTACAAAAATTGAGGTGGTTGATATCAACTGATAAATAATATCAACCACCTTTTTTTCAAAGCTGAAAGCTTTTAGACTATTTGACAGGAATAACCAGTCCACCCTGTCATATGCTTTCGCGATATCAACTTTCATTATGAAACCCTCATTGTTGAAACTGAACAACTAATGAATAATCTCATGAATAGTAATTATTGAATTAAGGATTTGTCTACCTGAAATAAAACCATTTTTCTATTCATCAATAATCTAAGGGATCACTTGAATAAGTCTGGAAGTAAGCACTTTGGATATGATCTTATAGAAAGAGTTACACAAGCTTATAGGCCTAAACTGATCAGGTGAGTCAGCTCCAATCTTTTTGGGAATCAGACACAAAAAAGTAGAATTAACTTCCTTTAGCATCTATTTGGCTCCAAAGAATTCCTTCACCGCATTACTTACGTCTTTGCCAACAAATTTCCACAATTTTTGAAAAAGAACATGGGAAATCCATCTGGTCCTGGTGCTTTATCTCCTCCTAAAGAACAGACTGCTTTGAGGATTTCCTCATCCTTTGGTATAGCACATAAAATTTTGTTCTATTCTTTCAAGACCAAAGGCGGAACCACACGCAGGATATCAGCCTGGCTTTCCAAATTGATGTTTAAATCAGCCTTCATCAAGGAAGAGAAAAAGGATAGCATTTCCTCCTTGAATTTTTGTTCCTCTAGAATCTTCTGATCTCCTTTTTTTAGGTATTAAATATGAGTTTTGGCTCTGTGCTTTAGAGTGGAGAGATGGAAAAACTTTGTGTTTTTATCTCCTTCTTTCAACCATAATACCCTAGATCTTTATCTCCAATATATTTCTTCCTTAGTTATTATATCTTGATATTGAATCAACAATTGACTTTCTTCTGACAGGAGGTCTGAAGTGTATCCATCTTTCTGAATTTTTTCCTGGATTCTACTAATTTCCTCCTTCAAAATGTTCTTTTTCTCAAAGATATTTCCAAAACAATACTTATTCCATTTCTTCACTTTCATTTTTCTTTCAAATTGTGGATGCTACAACCACATCTTTTCAAATTTGAAAGGGTGATTCTTTTTTAGATTCATTTTGGCCATTGTGAAAAAAAGAGGATAATGATTTGAGCCTATTCTATGGCAAGCTTACATATATATTCTTTAGTCCAATCTGGAGAAATTAGGGCCCTATCAAGCTTGGCCTGTATACAATCTTTGCCAACTCTCTTATTGATCCATGTAAATTGAATTCCCTGAAGCTCCATATCCATTAGTCCTTCTCTATTTATAAACTCCATTAGGTCAAGTCTCCCTTCTAGTTGAATAGTATTACCTCCCATTTTCTCATGATCATAGAGTGGTACATTAAAATCTCCCATTATGATCCACCGTCCACAATAGTCTTTGCTTTTGAAATTTGAGATAGTCTCCCAAACCTTTTTCCTTTGGATCTTAACATTAGGAGCATAGATATTCACAATATACCAACTTTCCTTCTGGTTAGCACTAGTTATTTTAGCAATCATAAGATTTTTACTATCCATCAAGATAGATCCAAAGTATTGATTCTTCTTCCATAGCATCATAGTACCCCCTGAAGCACCTTCAGAACTACTAGCCCTAATGGTGTAATTTTTAAAGTCTTTGATTTGTTCTACTTTTTCTTTACTCATCTTGGTTTCTTGGAGTAAAAGGAAATCCAGCTTTTGATCTCTGACAAAATTCTTAACTATATGCAGTTTGTTAACTATTTAACCCCCTAATATTCCAACTTAATATTTTCATTTCTGATTTTTATTAGGTATATTTCGGCAAAGTCGTCTGCCTTCCATCAGCAATATTCTATTTACTTTTCTTATCCCTAAGCTTCCTCACAGATCTTTTTTCAGGTTTATCTGGGGAACCAACATCCGGTTTTATCTTGGATTGTAGATTAATTCCTTCTTCTTCTTTTTTCTGAGAAGGCACAAAAGGATTCGCGTTTGAGCTTCTCGTCTCAACATTTTTTATATGTTTCTTTTTCTCATCTTTTTGCTTTTGGTCTTCTAAATTTTTTCCTTCCTCTTCCCTTTCTCCTTCGACAGGGACCCCTTCCACTAGAATGTTATTATCATCCTTAGATGACACCTGTTTCTCCCCCAACTAGGTAGTAATCGTCTCTCCTTCCTATAAATTTTTTCCCCCTTCAGGCATCAATTCTCCTTCCTCTAGCCCATCGTTATCCTTAACATCTTTAGTTTGATCTTCTTTACTTTGGTAGTCAACAATTTGACTTAATAGGTCTGTCTTTTCCTCTGTTAAATATTAAATCCTTAATTAGTTATTATGTTATTGTTAATTAGTTTTTTTTATCTTATGTTTATCCTTTCCAAATTTTTATATCTAGGACTTTCATGTAATACCATGTATTAATTCCAAGAGGTTGAATCTTTCATTAATGGTTAATGGTATTATCCAAGTTGTCCACTAAACTTATGATGTGATGGTGATGATTATATATTAAATCCTTGCATAATTCTTCTTTATTTTTTAATACAAGTGTATTTTCACACCCATGTTGTTCTATAAGGTAACAAGGTCAAATGGTCTTTCATCATTTGTGACTATCCCAACTGTTTCAAAGAAATTTCACTTATATTTTTTGGAAGAAAGAGAAAATAAACTTGAGAAGGGTATGGTATAAAAACCTAATGTGTTGTGTGTGCATTAATCCAGATGGTTGTAGATACTCCAATTTTTCATGGGAGGAATGACTTGAAGATAATAAAGCTCTCAAATAAATGGTTGGATTAGCTAGATAGTAGGGTGGATTGCCTAACAACCTAGATAAAAGAAGCATTAGCTTCCTTGGAGGTTGTTGTAAACACTAGAAAACTACACACTTACAGTTTTCAATGCCTCAAAATCCCCTAAAACTTATTAAACCTTCCAAAAACCCCTCTTAACCCAACCAAATCATTATTATCCTAGTCACATAATGTCATTCAAAATCACTATTTGAAAGTATTATTCAAAATTACTATTCATCATCACTATTCACTATAGGACCCACTATCACTATTCATGATGGCATGGCTTGATGAAATGACATAATTGGGACACCATACCCCACTTGGGACCCTTTTCCAAAGTGCCTAATGACCTCATTTCAACATCACCAAGTTCCCCCCTTGAAATATGGTAAATTTACCCTTAAGGGGTCATTATTAAACATGTATTTTGTCTTCCCAATATTAAATTAGACTTTAAAATAGATACCTACCTCTTTAAGACTTTTGGAAAGGCAAAGGGCACCTATTTTAGCCAAAATGGGAGACTTCTCAACCCAAATGGGAATCTTCCACAACCTCACCTTGGACTTTTCATCCCCCACATGGAAAATGGTTCCAAATTTGGTGTGTCACCCCTTTAAGTGCTTTTGTGAAATAAATAAAGGGTAGGGATAAGTCTTTGGTCTCATTTAAACCCATGTGCATGATCACCATACCCCACTTGGGACCCTTTTCCAAAGTGCCTAATGACCTCATTTCAACATCACCAAGTTCCCCCCTTGAAATATGGTAAATTTACCCTTAAGGGGTCATTATTAAACATGTATTTTGTCTTCCCAATATTAAATTAGACTTTAAAATAGATACCTACCTCTTTAAGACTTTTGGAAAGGCAAAGGGCACCTATTTTAGCCAAAATGGGAGACTTCTCAACCCAAATGGGAATCTTCCACAACCTCACCTTGGACTTTTCATCCCCCACATGGAAAATGGTTCCAAATTTGGTGTGTCACCCCTTTAAGTGCTTTTGTGAAATAAATAAAGGGTAGGGATAAGTCTTTGGTCTCATTTAAACCCATGTGCATGATTCCCATTCCAAATTGGACTTATGTGTAAAGTGGGAGGCACACCAACCCGAAATGGGAGAATTATGATCAAAGTGGGAATCCACAAAAGCCTCATCCTTGAATCATTCATGAGCCCACTTGGATAAATTCTAATTGCTTCAATATTCCTATATGTTAGCATGTTTCTTCACATCAAATGCTATAAATACCCCCCTCTCCTTCACCCAAGGTTAAGTTGGAAGTTAGTATTTTGTAATTAATATTTGTGTTGCAAGTTTGGAGGTATCATCAAAGAGGTAATCATCTTGAATATAAGGATATTAAGTAACAAAACTCTACCAAAATTACTTCAAGTCTTCATCAACTATCAACAAGCCAATCTTCATCAACAAGCATCTTCAAGCATTGAGGTAATCTTGTTGTTTGGTTATCTTAATTTATATATTCATTTCCATTTGGTTTTCTTATTTCACCTATTTACTTCATCACCCTATTGTAATTCTATCCTCTTATCCATATCCCATTCTTATTCTTGATCACCATTTACCCCTTTGCCTTCTTGGCCTCATTTTTACCATTTGCCCCTTTGCCTTCTTGGCCTCATTTTGGATCATTTGCCCCTTTGCCTTCTTGGCCTTATTTTAACCATTTATCCTTCTTGTTTTCTTGAACACATTACCCTTCACAATATCAACCCATTTTCAACCCAAACCAAATCACTCTTTTGACCTTTATTAAACCAATCCAAACCAAAAACCACAACTTTATTTTAGCCAATTTTTAGCATTAGCATTATTTAAACTAGTTGCTTTATTTTAGCCATCTAAGCAAAGCATTTAGTTTTTTTGATTAATTCGATATTATTTGTTGTATTTAATTTAATTTTTATATTTATATAAGGCATATATATTTCTTTTATCATTACCACTTAAGTGTTTAAAATCAAATGGATTGACAGCCTCCTAGAAAGCTTTCACTTCTAGGATCTAGCTCACGCTAGGAAATCCACCCATCTAATTGCCTAAAAAATAAGGTTATTTTAGTGTTATATTATTTGTATTTAATTCTCCCAAGCCAAATAGGATATCTCCATAATCATCTGGATTCAATACGTGCACATTCAACAGGTATTCTTTCACACCCTTCATAACTAGTTTCTACTTTTCACACTTAGAAAAAAGCAAAAATAGATAGAAATATTTTGGCATGCCTGGTGGGACCCTTGAGTTTTATTGAGTTCATTTGTTATTTTAGGACATTTAGTTGAATTATTAAAATGGAATTTATATGTAACTTCATTTCTAAAAATTACTTATTCATCTCTTTCAAAACATAAGTTTTATCTTCTTTTATTTAGAAAATCAAAAAAAAATTAAAAAGTAGAAATTTTTATTTTTTTTCTTGAATTTATAAAAATAAAAAGAGAATTCATCCTAGGATTAGGATTAAATATTCATGTTGAATTTAGGTGTATTTTATTTTTTCTTATTTTCATAAAAATAAGTCAAAAAAAAATCCTTTGGGTTAAAATTAACTACATACATTGTTTGCTTGTTTGCTTAATTAGTTCACCTAGATTAATTAAAGGCAAATAAAATTAACCATAGTACACAAATTTTACACAACCAAACCAATTTCACAAAACAAACATAAAACTCACTTGAGAAAAGGCTTGACTAGGATTTCATCACCTAACAGATCACCTTACCCTTTCCTAGTTATTGTACTTAGATTTAATCATCAAGGTGTTAGGTTGTGAAGCTAAAAGCTTCACTGATGCAAACATGGAGGAGGTTGCTAAGTTACAGAGAAACTGACATCGACAGTGCAACTGACGTCAGTCATCTTCAATGTTCATAGTAATCGACGTCGGTTATGGGTCGTCCGACATCGGTCAGACAGGCACCGACGTCGGTAGCCTGTGTGTGCATGCATTTGCATGCACTTCTAGAACTGGTCTTATTTTAGACAGACAGTTTATTTGCATGTAAAAGACTAATTTTAGTCTTGAGTCTACATTTCTAATTATTGTAATTAGGAATTCTAATTATTGTTTGCATGGGATCTATATAATAGACTCATGGGGCTATATTGTAATCAAGGACAAGGAAGAGATCCTTCCGATTATAAGATCTAGGTTTGCAAGTGTGCAAGACCAAGTTGATCTACAGGTGTTGAAAAATTAGGGAGATCTACATGGTAAGTAAGATCATTTGATTTTCAAGTTGTTGCAAGATCAAGGGAGATCTACTTGGAGTACTTTGAGTACTTGTGTACTGGCAGTATTGTTACTGACTGGTGGAGGGTACAACTCTGTGTTTGAGTTGTGGTTGTAATTGGTTGTGAGAGAGAGAACTCTTGAGGGAGAATTATTGGCATGCCCAAGAGGTGTGGGAAGAGTGTAATTTCTTCATTGTATTCCCTTATGGTTGAGTTGAATACAATTGTGTATTGTCTCTCAAATTCTGTGTTGTTTCTGATTTCTAGTTACTTGTTACTTCTGGTTAAATTTTGTGTTTAGTTGCTTATACAAGGTAATCAATTATGCTCCTAATCCTGACAAAGTGGTATCAGAGTGGGGTTGTAGGTTCACAAAGCCTGGTTCAGAGTAGGTTTACTAACACCTTAGTTTTAGAGTGTGTTAAGTGTTTGTTGATTACAGGTCACTCTCAGGGGTTTCTGATTGAGTGGGAGTAAAACAATGGCAGAACAAAGTAAGCTAAGAATGGAGAAATTCAATGGCAAGAATTATCAATTATAGAGGATGCAAATAGAAGATTATCTATATCAGAAAGATCTATACTTACCGTTGGGTGGGCTTGCATGCAAGCCCACGAATATGAAAGATGAAGAATGGAATGTTCTTAATCGAAAGGCTCTAGGATCTATAAGGTTGAGCCTGGCATCGTCTGTGATTTTCAACTTATCACAGGCTAAGACAATGGTAGATTTAATAGAATCTTTGGAAAATTTATATGAAAAACCCTCAGCTTCGAATAAGGTATTTCTTATGAAGCAATTATTTAATTTGCAAATGTTGGAAGGTGGATCGGTACACATTCATCTTAGTGATTTCCATGGATTAGTAAATCAGTTAATTTTAGTCAATATTGCTTTTGATGATGAAATTAAGGCTCTCTTAATCTTATGCTCATTACCTAAAAGTTGGGATAGTTTGGTAATGGTAGTTAGTAATACTGCATCTGCTTCAAATATCTTGAAATTTGATGATGTTGTTAGTGTAATCTTGAATGAAGAAATTTGCAAGAAAAGCATAGGTGAATCATCAGGGAATGCTTTAAGTGTTGAAAGCAAGGGAAAGCAAAGAGAGAAGGTCGAGCAAGGGAAATCAAGGTCAAAGATAGGCAGGAGATCCAGATCCAGGTATGGCAGTAAAATCTACTAGAATTGTGGAAAGAAAGGGCATGTAAAGAAAAATTGTTGGTTAGTAGAAGATCAGCATGAAGGAAATGAAGAAGTAGATATTGTAGGTGTTGTTGTACAGGATGCTCTTGTATGTTCCTTGGATAAAGTGGAATCTTGGGTTTTAGATTTTGGTGTCTCTTTCCATGCAACCCCAAATAGAGAATTTTTCCATGATTATGTCTAGGGAGACTTTGGAGAGATTTATTTAGGGGATGGTAAGCCTTGTCAGATGGTTGGCAAAGGGAAAGTGTAGCTAAAATTGTAGACAGGAAACACATGGGTGTTGAAAGAGGTCATGCATGTCCCAGTCCTGAAGTGGAACTTAATTTCTATTGGAAATTTGGGTGATGAGGGATGCATAGTAACTCTCACAGTGGATTCTTAGAAAGTTTCCAAGGGTGCACTTGTTTTAGCAAGAGGTAAGAAAGTAGGTACTCTTTATGTATCTACTTGTATTATTGATTCTCTTTCTGGTTTATATACTTCAAATGTAGATTGAAGATGTGGCTCCATAGGCTTGGTCACATGAATAAGAAGGAGATGCATGTTCTTGAGTTAAAAGGTAAGAGTTCAGATCTGGAAAGCATATATCAAGATTTTTTTAAGCAACAAAAGAAAGTGAGATTTATTGAAACACATGATACAAGAAAGGATCGATTATATGGCATAAAGAGGAAATCTAATGTTTTTGACAAGAACAAGAAATCTTTGGTTTTTAAGGAGCAGAGATCAGCTCAAGGGGCTGAATAATTTTGAGCAGGGTAGTTTGGACAAGGTTATGATTCAAAGTAAGCTCATGGGTAAAAAGTCATCACTCATAGGAAAACACAGTTACCAACATCAGTCAGGTGGAACCAACATCGATTAGGTAAGTACCGATGTCGGTCATCTACAGACCAGAGTCAGTGGTGTCAGGTAGGTGGAGATCAATGTCGGTCAGGGAATTGGCATCGATGATCAGGTGGGATCGACATCAGTCAGGTGTAGACCAGGGTCGACCCAAAAATGGATTTTTGGTGGATAGCAAGCTATCAAGGAGTCTCAAATGCCCATGAGGAGGACTAAAAGGGTGAGCCTCAAATTCATTATTCCCCTTCTTTAGACTACTTGTTCCTCACTGATGGTCAAGAACCAAGAAGTTTTAAAGTAGAGCAGGTAGAATCTAGGAAACAGTGGGAGCATGGCATGAATGAGAAATCTGATTCCTTGGATGAAAACCAAATGGGAGATTTGGTAGAGTTGTGAGTTGGAAAGAAAGCACTAAAAGATGAATGGATTCTCAGGTTAAAGAAGAGATAGAATGGACACGTGAGACGAAAGGCCAGCGTATATGGTCTTGAGCAAGCTGCAGGACAATGGAGGTTTGACAGGTGTATGACAAAGCATGGCTTTAGTCAATGTCAATGTAACTATTGTGTTTCCTTTACCAGGATGGATAATATTAGCTATATTATCTTGTTACTGTATGTTGTGTGTATGCTTGTTGCAGGGTCACACATGCAGGGAGTTGTTGAGATAAAGGTAAAGTTAGTTCAGATGTGTGTCATGAAGAATTTGGAAGTAGTGAAATTCTTTGGCATGAGTATTCCTAGAGACAGGGAAGATCACATGTTGATGTTGTCTCAAAATGATTGTGTGAATAAGGTAGTGGTGAGGTTCATTATGCAAGATGCAAAATCGGTTAGAACACCTATGGATGGACAGTTCATAGAATAGTGTCCCAATTCACATGATGAGGTTAAGTACATGTGTACTAGACCTGATATTTCCCAAGCAATTGGTGTTGTCAGTGAGTTCATGGCTAATTCAGGAAAGAAGCACTAAAAAGTAGTTCAGTGGATTCTCAGGTATCTGAGAGGGACCAGCAGCAGGTTAACATGCTATGCAGGGTCAAGGACTTCTCTACATGGGTATATAGATTCGGATATGGCAGGGGACTTGGATGATAGGTGTAGCACCATAGGATGTGTTGTGGTTGGTCTTCAAGATTGAACTTGAAGAGGGATACAAGCTAGGAAACAAATTAGATGATGTACAAGTATAGGTACAAATGTAGTTGTTTATCTCCAAGTGGGAGATTGTTAGGTTGTGGAGCTAAAAGCTTCACTAATGCAAACATGGAGGAGGTTGCTGAGTTATAGAGAAACTGACATCGGTAGTGCAACTGACATTGGTCATCTTCAGTGTTCATAGTAACCAACGTCAGTTATGGGTCGATCAACATTGGTCAGACAGGCACCGATGTTGGCAGCCTATGTGTGCATGCATTTGCATGCACTTCTAGAACTGGCCTTATTTTAGACAGACAATTTGTTTGCATTTAAAAGACTAATTTTAGTCTTGAGTCTGCATTTCTAATTATTTTAATTAGGAAGTCTAATTATTGTTTGCATTGAATCTATATAATAGACTCAGTGGTTGTATTGTAATCAAGGACAAGGAAGAGATCCTTTCGATTGTAAGATCTAGGTTTGCAAGTATGTAAGACCAAGTTGATCTGTAGGTGTTACAAGATTAGGGAGATCTACATGGTAAGTAAGATCATTTGATTTTCAGGTTGTTGCAAGATCAAGGGAGATCTACTTGGAGTATTTTGAGTACTTGTGTACTGGCAGTATTGTTACTGACTAGTGGAGGGTACAACTTTGTGTTTGAGTTGTGGTTGTAATTGGTTGTGAGAGAGATAAATCTTGAGGGAGAATTACTGGTATGCCCAAGAGGTTTGGGAAGAGTGTAATTTCTTCATTGTATATCCTTCTAGATGAGTTGAATACAATTGTGTATTGTCTCTCAAATTCTGTGTTGTTTTTGATTTCTAGTTACTTGTTACTTCTAGTTAAATTTCGTGTTTAGTTGCTTATACAAGGTAATCAATTGTGCTCCTAATCCTAACACAAGGGGATAACCAAATAAGCTCTATAGTTGAGTATAAACTCTAGTAATTAGTATATATTATCTAAGCACCCACATTGGCTACAAGATCTTGAAGTGAGGGGAGCAATCCCCAAGCACTAATCCATGTGCGTGATCCAATACAGACTTCTTCTTGAGTGTCTAAATATAACCCAAAACCAAACATAGACTACCTTATTTAGGACCTATTCAAGTCAATTTCTACTTTCATATTATTTAAGGCATAAGCCAAAAGTGATTTAAAATAAATCTTGGGATTAATTGCACTTTTAGTGTGTGGTTTGTTTGCTTTGGGTTTTCCTTTGTTTTCTCATTATGTGAGGAAAGAGGTTCATTATCCATTTTTAAATTTATCATATGATCTTAACTAGACAACAAGTGAAAACCCAAAATAACCCACCATTATCTTCTTCTTTGTCCTCATCCATGGATTATACCTCAGACATTGATAGAGCAGCCCATGCTTCATCACACCATTCTCCCCAACCTACAGTGTCTAAAATAATCCATAAAGGTGATTCATATTTTGCCACCTTTGTGGACATCAATCTGGTTTCTTTACAACACTATCCTAATACCTTAGTCTACTATACTTTGATGGATTTGATTCCTCTTGTAGATCCATCCTATGGTATGCCACACCACCTTATGGTTGGTGTTGCATCATCCCACCCTTCTATTAGCCAAGATTCATCTTTGACCATTAGTCCATCTACCACCACCACCCAAACACCTATTACCTTGACCAATACCTCTAACGTTGGTTCAACTTTACCCCTTGTCACTTCTACCCCTTTTGCAAGCACAATGTCTTTCACACCTATTTCTACCACTCCCTTCATCTTAACCAATATACCAACCTCAACCCCCTTTCAGAACTTGGTACTCTCCATACCACAAATGATTCCCCCTATAATCACTTTGGTCACTACCCACCTTTAACCAACTAACCCACTAATCACTTCAATGCCACACATAAACCCCCCAACCTTCACCCTCTAACACATACCCAAGACATCTTATCAATATATTCCTAACACATAAGTATACATACCTTCACCTTCCACCCAATCTTACATTACCTCACACACACATGTGACATCATCCCAACTATCCACTAGTTATTCTCAAGTCAACCAGTCCTAACAAAATGTGTCATATACCTATCCAACCCAACAACCCCAAATGGACTTGGTCAAGATGCTAATGGAGAAAATAATTACCCTTGAGTCATCCATTTTGGGATCACATAACCTTATCTCTTATGACCAAATTTGTAATGATCCCATCCATCCATCTATCCCTCTCTGACCATATCCTCCACAATGGGAATTTCTAAAATTCTCTAAATTTTAAACCAAGGAGGACCCCCAACAACATTTAAGATCATTTAGGCATGCATGTTAGATTATTTCCCATGATGATGCTCTTCTCCTCCATACCTTTCCTATGTCCTTATCTAGACCAGCATTAAATTGGTATAGTGTCATTCCAAAACACTCCATATTCTCCTTTTCCCAACTAGCACAAACTTTTTTGGATCACTCTTCAATCAATATATCCAAGAAAGTTTTTATTACCGACCTCTACTCCATTTGACAATTTGAAGATGAATTTATTGCCAATTTCATGGCTCATTAGAGGAACCTAATAAACCAACTTTCCTTTTCATTTCCTCAACCTAAGCTTATATAGCTCTTTACTCAAGCATATGTAAAACACACTTCATCCACATTGCATGTCCAAAGCTTCAGGACTTTTGATGAAGATTTTACCATGGATCACAAACTAGAAAATAGAGCCATTGATGAGGGAAGATTAAAGTTGAAAAACAAGAACCCAACTTAAAAACCTGATGAGCCCCCTTCTTCCAAACTATACAACCCAACCAATACCAATTCCAAAATCAAATCCACTACCAACGCTATTGTCCTCAAAGCCACACCTCCACCATCTACCAACCAATAAAACCTAAGGAACCAAACCTCTGACCCCTTCAACTATCCAAATCAAAACTAAAGAAAGCAAACTTAGAATAACCATAAGCCATTAACTCCACTTGGGTATCCTTATACTTCTATTTTGGAAAAGTTACTAAAAGCCAAAATCATCCAACTTCTACCAATTAAACCACCCCAATAGTTTGATGCTTCTTGCCCTGTGCCCAATTGGTATAATGAGAATGACCATTGCACTTTTCACTGAGTCATAGGACATGACATCTTGGTATAATGAGAATGACCATTGCACTTTTCACTGAGTCATAGGACATGACATCAATAGGTGCAATACCTTTAAATACCTTGTCTAATCCCTCATTGACAAGGAAGAGCTCAAATTGGACAATCCTAATGCACCACCAAACCAAGCCCTTAACATATTATATAAGCCTTTCCCTAATCATGCTCCTTCTAACCCCTCATCATGAAAATAAACCCAAATCATCTCATGAGGGACATACTATTAATATGGTTACTAGTGAACCCATTGATGAAGGAAATTTTACCTCAATGGCTTCTTTCTCCATTCCCCTAATGGAAGAAAAAAGACTACCTTTATTCCTTTAGACACCGAAACAAAGGAAGAAACCATATCCACACCTCTATTGGAGGATACCACACCTACCACCCCTATCGCATAACCATCCACCCCCTCTTTGGAAGCTATCTCACAAGAGAAGATGACTCCATCCACCCAACCTATTTCAAAACCTTCTATCAGAGGTCAAGATAAAGGTAAGGGAACCAAAGTGGAACTTCTAACCCCTTCTTTGGTAGACCAACCTAACCCTTATAAACCAACTAAAACCTTCACCTAACCAATCAAAACCTCCTCCAAATTTATTGACCCTCAAACAACTAAACCCACCAAGATAATGAAAGTGACCAAATCCCCTCCAAAACCAACAACTAAAACAAATAGAGAGGTAAAATCACCAAAGGGCCCAAAACCTTGAATTTTACCTCCCTCAACCTTTCCCTCCATCCTAGGTCCCCACCCCTCTACCTTAAAGTCCATCATTTTTACCAAAACCCCACCACCTTTATTGGTCACACCTTCATACTTGCTTTCTAAAGTACCTTTCCCCACTACACCAACAATTCCTAAGTTACCTACCTTTCCCTCATTTACCACCATCCTATCAACCATCATCTTAAACCAAAACAATCAACCAAGCATACCACTTTATCTAAGATACCTACATCCACACAACCTCCCACTTTAACACCCAAAGCCAAAACCACTAAACATCTACCACCTTTAGTTGAATCTTACTTAACCATTCTCTAATTATTGTTACAAACTTCTTTCTTGAGCTTACCACCCATCAAACCCTTTGACCCTTCACATACCAAACCCTCTTGGTTTAATGATAACTTGATATGTGTATATCATAGGGCACCAGAACATGACACCAAGAACTATCTAAGCTCTCTAAGCACTTGTTCATAACTTGTATGAAGATGATGATCTATTATTAGACAAACCTCCCTCATCCCCATTGCTAATCCAACCACTGACTCAACCCATCCAATCTTTGATCTCACCCAAAAGTGAAGAGGATGAACCAAAGAAACCATCAAATCTAGAGAACCCCCTTATCTGCACTATTCACATGATTACCTAATCTCGGGCCCAACAAAAGGATAAAGGGAAGACTAAGGCATCCATCCCTTAGACCTAGCCCTCTCCTAACTCCCAATTAAATAATACCCAACCTTATCCATCTTTAAATAAACCTAAGGTGTCTATCTTAGGTGTCTCCCCATCTAACCCTCCATACCCTAACCCATATACAATATCCATCCAAAAAGCTATCCTTAAACAACTTTACTAAACTCCAACAAAGATGATCTTGTATGAGTTAGTCTCTACCTCTCCCCATCACCTTCAAGTACTCATAGAGGCTCTACAATCCATTGAGGTCCATCCCAATGGTCCTTAGCCTCTAGCCACTTTTATTGGTACCCTTTAGACTTCCAACCTTGTCAACTTCAAGAATTTAGAAATACCTTCTATTCATTCAGAGGACCTTGATTCTTCCCTCTTCATTATAGCATACATCAATAAAATCCACATCAAAAGGGTGATGATCAATGGGGGAGCTAGATTTAATAATATCTCCTCCCATGCTTATGAGAAACTAAAGTTACCTAAAACCATCATGTCTAAAAGCTTAGTGGTCCTTCATTATTTTAATGATACTATGGCTACCACCTTGGGCATAATTGTCCTCTACATCTGTGTAGGGCCTCATACTATTCCCAAACTCTTTTATTTTATAGAAGGAGAGTTTTAATACAACATTTTAATTGGATGCCCTTGGATTCATGCCATGAGTTGTGTCCCTTCCACCCTACATCGATGTGTCAATTTTGAACATGAAGGGAAAGTTGTGACTATCCAAGCTGACCCTAATCATTTCACATTTTGAATCATGACATACTAGCCCAATGATGTCCTTCCTCTTTTATCTACTGCATAACCATCTGCCAATAACATAACCTCACCAACCAAAACCCATGGCATTTCCACACCTAATGTTGATGAAGTTTCCACTAGCTCATATATCCCCTCTTCCTAGATTCCTATAGAAGACCCCATAATAACCACATTACAACATCTTTATTTTGTGGAATATATACTCTTAGCCTTAGATTCCCTCCTCACCCCCTAAGAATATGGGAATCTAAGACATACCCTTATTATGACCCTAACATTGGAACCATCATCCCCATTGGTCTCCCTAACCATCAAATTAATTTCATTTATTGGGGACTTGATTGGTCACTTCCAACCCCTACCACTACATCATCCATCCAACTATTTACCTCTAACTTTTCCTATCTTAGCAAACTAGAGTTCACTAAGTTGTATCTTCATATATGTGCTTGGAAAGGATTTGGCCTTAGTCGCAATGAACAAGGGTTTCATGAGTTAACCCATATCAAAAAATTCCAACCACATGAGTCATTTGGCATTGGGTATGAACCACATCAAAAATCCACCAATTCACCCAAAGCCATTGCCACCATAGAGGAAGATATCCCATCCTTGCCAACCCAACCACTTTCTCTACCTGAAGACCTCAATATTATCACTCCTAACTTTTTTTTGGATCAATACTATAAGTTTAGGCCCTCTCGTTTACCATAAGAGTGGCCAAACCAAAGTCCTTCCACTCATACATCCTGAAATGGTAGAGAATGACACTCTCACCATCAACACCATCTAACATCAAGACGATGATTCCATTCTTACCTACCTCAGTATGGGAGATTAATCTATTTGCAAATCTCTTCCTCTTGAGGCCCCAACTATGTTGAATGAATATACCATTGATATCAACTTGGGCACTCTAGATAACCCCCACATTATCAAATTGGGCATATCATTGAATACCAAGGAACTTTAAGATTTCTCCTCTTTCCTCCAAGATTGTAGTATAGCATTCACTTGGTCTTATAATGATATGCATGGGATTGACTTCACCATTGCTAACCATAACATAATCACTCACCATGATGCCAATCTTGTAAAATAGAAACTTTGATGCATGCATCCCCACATAACCCTTCTCATCAAAGAAGAGTTTTAGCGTCTCCTATCCATAAACTTTATTCAACCCATTGACTACCCCCAATGGGTCTTGAACATTGTACCTATCACCAAATTCACTAGGGGTCTACACATTTATGTGGACTTTCATGACCTTAACCTTGCTTACCCCAAGGATGACTTACCTATACCTAGCATTGACCAGCTTATTGATCTTACAACCAACCATAAGATGTTATCTCTCATAGATGGGTTTTTGGGTTATAATCAGATATTGATTGCTCCTAAAGATCAATATAAAATTGCCTTTATGACCCCTTAGGGAACTTTCTACTACAGAGTCATTCCTTTCATGTTAAAAAATGCTGGTGCAACCTACCAATATGCCATGACTTATATTTTCCATGATATCATCCATAATATTGTAGAAGACTATGTGGATGACCTTCTCAAAAAATTCAAACTCTGAAAAGATCACTTTACTACTCTTATGATTATATTTGAGCTCCTCATTTGTTTTCATGTTTGTCTAAATCCTAAGAAATGCATTTTTGGGGTCCTTTTAGGAAAGCTTCTTGGCTTTATCATC
This sequence comes from Torreya grandis, assembly GCA_037957365.1. Taxonomy (NCBI): domain Eukaryota; kingdom Viridiplantae; phylum Streptophyta; class Pinopsida; order Cupressales; family Taxaceae; genus Torreya; species Torreya grandis. The sequence goes on from JARHVA010002185.1 coordinate 43,328, forward strand.
TCTCTTCACATAATTGAAGTAGACCCTACTAAATTCAGAGTAATTTTGGACATGCCTCCTCCAACCACCCTTAAGCAGCTCTGTAGCCTATAGGAAAAACTCAAATCCATTCACTTTTTCATTTCCCAACTTTTAGATCGGTGCCAACCTTTCCATCACCTTTTAAAAGAGTATGTCTCTTTTAAATGCAATAGTGAGTGTCAAGAGGCCTTTTATTTTCTCAAATAATACCTTTTATCACCACCTATCCTCACCCCTCCTAAGGATGACCACCCATTTTACCTATATATCTCTACCACTGACCATTCCCTAGGGGCAATGTTGGCTCACCAAGATGAACAACACAAGAGCCAGTCATATACTACATTAGTCATACGCTTATAGAATATGAGACTCAATATACACACTCTGAGAAACTATGCTTAGCATGAACCTTTGTGGACACCAAACTCTACCACTACCTTATTAACCATAAAACCTATGTCATCACTAATACTGACCTGCTCAAATACATGCACTCTAAACCATACCAAAATTAGCATATGGCTAAGTGGCTCATGCTCCTAGCTAAATTTGACCTTGAATTCCTCTAATAAAACTTGATTCAAGGTCAGGTCATTACTGATCGATTGGTTGAATCTCCTTTAGCAAATAACCAACCACCTCCTCTTGCCATTCTAGATGAGTCTATCATGACTCTTTTTCAAGAAGATGGCATAACCTACCAAATTACCATGTTATTTGATGGCTCAAAATGCTAACAAGGAGGGGCTGTTAGAATTATTTTCATTCCTCTCAATGGTGAACCCCTTCCTCTCTCCTTCTAACATGACTTTGAATGCACCAATAATATGGCTGAGTATGAAGCCCTAGTGATAGGTCTCCTAACTACTCAAAGCTTAAGAATTAAGACAATCCATGTCTTTGGTGATTCCTAGCTTGTGATCAACTAGGTCAATGGATCCTATTAATGTAAGAATGATGTCTTGCTAAAATATAAACCTTTAGTTGATAAAATACTAAAATCATTCAAACATTACCTAGTCTAATATGTTCCCTAATCTACCAATAATTTGTAGATATAATGACCTACCTTGCTTCTCAGATCCCTTTTTAGCCTTCCAATTCTAAAATATTTGTCATTGTTCATCATTTTACCACACCCTTTTATGGCCAATCTAACCTCCCTACTATTTGTAATGTAGAGGAAATCCCCATCCGACATTTGGTATGACAAAACTTTCAACTACCTCAACCTAGGCATTATTCCTCCCATACTCTCTATGAATGCCCAAAGAGCTTTTATTCAAAGTACCTCTCATTACACCATACTAGTAGTAATCCTTTTAAAACATGGTTTTGATGGTCTACTTCTTCATTGCGTACGTAGCCATGAGTCTTCCCATGCCATCAAGCAAACACATGATGGGATTTGTGGGGGATACTTTAGTAGCCTAACAGTCACTAAATGTATCCTTCACCTTGGCTACTATTGGCCCACCCTCAACTAAGATTGTTTTGATTATGTAAAAAAGTGTGTTAAATGTCAACAACATGCTACTTTACATCATGTAGTAGCCAATAGCCTCCAATTATCTAAGGACTTTTAGCCTTTCTCTCAATGGGGGCTCGATCTCATTGGGTAAATTAACCCCCATTATTTATAGTAGCATAGCTCCATCATCACGGCCACTGAATACTTCACCAAGTGGGTGGAAGTTATTCCTCTAATCTCTACCAAAGTAAAAAAGATTTTTGACTTTATCAACCACCATATCATCTGTCACTTTGGTGTTTCTCATAAGATCATCATCATTAATGATAAATCCTTCAATAATAAGTAATTCCAAGGTTTATGTGATGAATTTGGCATCGATTTAAGATTTTACTTGCCTTACTAACCATAAGCAAATGGACAAATGGAGCCTCTAATAAAACCCTCACCAAAATATTAACCAAAGTTGTCAGTGCTTCAGGTTGGGATTGGTACTTGCACATCCCATTCACCTTATGAACCTATCACACTAGCATTTAAACCTCCACTGGTGCTACTCCTTTCTCTCTAGTCTTCATAGTAAAGGCATTCTTTACTCTTAAATTCCAAATCCCCTCTCTTTCATATCTTTGAAGGAACTCATTTTTTAGGAAGATTTTTGTCATCATCATTTAGCTCAACTTGAGCTACTTGATGAGCATCATTTAATAGATCTCACCCACCTTCGTATCTATCATGAGCATATCACATATGCTTATAACAAGCACCTCAAACAATGAGAATTCAATATCAGAGATCTCATCCTATAAGAAAACCAACATGTGACCAAAATGGAAAAGAGTAAATGAGGCAAGTTTGCTTTCAATTGGCTTGGACCCTACATCATCACCCATAAGTATGGATAATGAGATTATCATTTTTCCTCTCTCAATGGCAAACTAAAACTTGAGCCTCTCAACGCTTCACATCTACATCCATTTTTATATTAAAGAAGGATTAAGCTCACCTATTTATCTACCTTAAGCTCATCCCTTGATTATGAGATCTTAGCCATCAGCCACCTTCCCCCTCCCCTTTTGAGGACAATTGATTATAATATAGAACCATGTGACTAACCATTACAGTCATGGCCTAATCCTAAATATGGGTACCATGCTTCTACCCATAGCATGGTTCTCATGGATACTTTTCATCTCTAATAAGATGGAATCCCATGGTCATTATCTCTCAAAACCACACCGTTTTCACATATCATTGACCTTCTTGTGTAAAGTTTTTCCCTCATAAAGGTAAACCTTTGAACCTAAATAGACCAGTCCTTGTATAAACACATTTCATCTTGCAACAATTAATTGGGTCAATATCTTAAGCATTACAGACTGCTCCCTCAAAGGATAGTTACCTAAAATAAAAATAAAAATTTCCACATGTAAGGTAGATTTCTCCCTTGAAGGACAATTATCAATAACATTAAAAACAAAGCCAATAAGCTTAAACCAATCCCTTTAAGGATGACTAAGTTAACCTTGTCAAAAGTAGAATAATTTCATGGAAGCTTCTTGCATGGATCAGCTTCCCATATACAGCAATAAAGTAAAAGACCCACTATCACAAAAAAATATAAGTTGCAATTGGCTTTTACATGTAGACTTCTCGTATTGATCAGTCTACATCTAGCATATGACATGGACTTGTCTATTACCATTCTTAGGCCACCTATATAAGGGGTACACTAATTCACATAAGTTTATCATACATATCACTTGTTACCCTTCACACCACATGTCACCCATCTTCCCTTTAGACTGTTTGTAAATCAAGGGATTTAGAGCTTACTTGACATACTATGATCAAGAGACCTTATTTATCAACTAATGACCACTCATGCACAACATTTGAAGGGCTTATATTCATTAACCCAAACTCACTTTAGGTCTATTTTTTGTCCTTGTCAAAAATAAAGCATCAGGCCCTATTCTTATCCTAATGTCCCTGGTTGATGTTTTCACTGTGACATGTACCATCTAACATTGCAAAAATAATAGTCATTCCTTTTAAATTGAGTGAGATTAAAAAAACCATAACCATAGCCATAACATTCAACCAAAAACATCCAACACATTTTATACATGTTTATGTCAAATTATGCCATATTTTATTTAGGGTGCGAGGAGTCACATAACACATACATAGTCATCAGATTACACACACATTGCCTAATGCATAGGCATACATTATTTTCCTACCTAAGCATTAGACTAATTATCTAGTGACTCTGGATTTGTGTTCAACCATCCTACTTAATTACTCCCTAAACTAACATTTGTATCATTCCCTATCTCATCAATCGCTAAAGGGTATACTATGTTCTCCTCTTCCACATTCATCCCCATAGGGAGAGGATCATACTCTGCTCATGGTATTTCATAGTAATACATTCACCTTCTTTCCCATTTTACCCTCTTATTCTTACCAACCCATTACCACATGCTTTGAACATTAGACCCCAACCATTGGTAGTGTTTGCTTGAACATAGCAACCTTTTATTTTGTGCCAACTAAAAGGTCATCCATTATAGGGGAATGATCACCTTCTCCTAGCCTCATAACTTCTTATTAGTTAAGCTTGACTTAGCAGAACCAATAAGTCATTGGTTCCATAGAGCTAGGATAGAGGATGTAGACATGGCCACCATTTATCTAGCCTACCCATGTAGCTCTTAGTTCAGGCAAAGTCTATCCTCTATCACTTACCACATTGGTAACTCCCTTACTTGTAGAATCTGTTTAACCTTAAAATAAATTCTTTGTAGGTCATCACTTCGCTACTACCCTTAAAACTTGTCTTGCAGTGGTGATGAACCCATGCCACAGTGACTTTGCAGATCCAGATAGACCCCCACCTCCTAAAACTTGGCTCATAGTGGTAAACACTATCTCCAAACTCCTACCCTCGTATAATTTTAGAAGGTGTAACCTCCTATCAAAGGCACCTCTTCTCTAGATTATCTCCATTGAAGATCATTTGTGGTACTTAGCATTGTGTTCCCTTCTAATTTATCTTACCTTGCCCATTTGTATCTCTCATCCTCTTAAATGTGGGATCATTATGGTAATTATTTATCAATCTACACCATTCACCTTCACCATCAACTTCACCAAAACCCAAAACCTCTATTTTATAAAACCTACTCCATCAGCCCAAACCAACCCACATGGTCCATCAAATTGGGGCAACCAATTTAAACACCACTCACCATAACCTTTTTAAACTACATTGGCCTAATGTCTATGGACTATGTAGGCATTTCTCCACTTTTTGGGGTAACTCATCCACTAACAACTAATTTCCATCCCCTTTTTCTTCTCACTCATTTCCATCGCTAACAGTGACCTCTTGCTTAGGAAGGCCTACATCAAGGAAGCTTTGAATTATTTCTTCAACATCCTTATGTTTTAACACCATCTAATATTTCCTCTTAAGTTTTTCCCTCATTATTGGGATAACTACATTGGCCTAAGGTCTTTTTGACTATGTAGGCAACACTTAGTTACTAAGGTTAGCTCAGTCACTTCCTTTACTTTAGTTACCCTTCTCACCTAAAATCTCTTCCTCCACTTCTCTACCTATCTCCTAACCATCTCCCTACCTCCAACTTGTCATTCTCTTTTAACCACTTTTCTAGCTTGTCAATATCATTTAACACAAGGGTTGATAGCCTTATCCATTAGCCCCTCTTACCTTCCATAAATCCACCTCCTACTCTACTTCGTTGGCCTCCCCATCATCTTTCCTTGTACACACTTCGCAGCTCACTTCCCCACCCACCTTTTGCATTTTTTAAATCTCTTTCACCTTATTACCAACCTTTCCTTTTATCCCCTTCAACTTCATTCTTCATACTCATCATCTCCCCTCACCCTTGACTATTTGTTGTACCCCCCTTATCACTCTCTTTTCCTCACCCATTCCACATCAAACTATGCATCTTGCAGGCTTTCTGTTTCTTCTATTGTTGCACTTTTTCTTTGTGTACCATCACTCTTTACCATTCCACCACTCTTCCCACCTTTCCCATTTTCCATTATTCTTGTTTACTTTTTTTTATCCTTTCATCCTTTTTTCTTCTTTTTTTCTTCCACAACTAGCTTCTAACTAGGCCTTTATCCTTTGAGAAGCCTTCCATAATTGCCCTTTTCTTCTTATCTCTTTTTTCCTTTTGACCTTTTGCATTCTCCTTCTCCTCTTTCCCTCTCAGTACTAACTTATATTTTGCATCTATGTGAGTATCTGTGCTTTGTATCCCTACTTCAATTCTTCCTTTTTGTTCTTATCATCCCTAATCTTTATCCCTTAGTTTCATCTCACTCCCTTTCATTGTGTTCCCCTATTTCTTCACCACCTCACCCTTTTTCAGCCTATTAAACTCTTCTAACAAGCTGATTAACACCCATCCTTTTCTTCCCCTTGTTTTTCTTAACCCCTTTTCCCATTTTCCATCCCATTCTCATCTCCAAAACCACCATCTGCTTTGCTTCATTGTCCATCATCATCCATGCTTACTTGGTCTAGATACCACCTACTTTTTCACTCTCCCATCATCCTTTTTGTGTCCTCATTTCTCTCCTTTTTCCTCTTATTTCCTTTTCTTCCATTTATTTCCTTATTTTTCATTTTCATCACCAAACTATTTTCTCCTTGGTCTTTTCTTAGACCTATTTTAAAACCTTTCATGGCCTTTCACATTTACCATCCTCCCCTTACCCTTCAATATTGTTACACTTCTCTCCCCATCCTTTTCAATTCTCCAATCTATCATTCTTTAGTGCATCTCTCTCCCCCCATCTTCTACCTCTTATTTTTATTCTCTTTTCTCCATTTCATTTCAATTTTTTTGTCTCCTTTGATGCCCTTCCTTGCTCTTCCAGACCTATATGACCATGCCTGGATTTTTCCATCCTTCTCCAAATTTGTCTTTATTTGTGACCTCATTATTTTCTCTTCATTCATCTCTTGGTCCACCTTTTACTCATCCCTTGTTAGATCTCCCTTATGTTCTCCAATTCAACCTCCACCTCTTTAGAGTGTGGTCACTAGTTGTACTACTTATGGATACATCTCCTTCTCTACTTCCTTGTATCCTCCATGCCCTTGCCTTAATACATGAAATATAGTCAATTTCATTACTTTAGGAGCATCCCTTTCTTATTTTAATGCCTCTATACGTTGTGCTTAAACTCTCTCTCTTTTTTATCCCTCTCCAACTAATCCCTTCACCCTCCCAATCACCTTTTTCCTTTTAAACCCTCTGCCTATTTTGAGCATGTTATGACATTCAAGGTATTTCACTCAATTTTTGTTTACTACAAGATATATACCCATCCTATGGCTCTATAAAACAATTGGCTAGGACCACAGGGTCATACAAAAAACTAGCAAGCCTGAGCATTGTTAAGCTATCAGGATGAAAACTCTTTCCCCACCTCTTTTGGTCTTGCTTATTTTCAACCCCTTTTACTCTAGCCTTCAAAGATGTTAGAATCAAAACTAAAACCACCTTCAAATCTAAGCTTTGGGATACCTTCATGTGGATGCTAGTTACACCCTCTCATGCACCCTACTTTCTAATAATTTCCCTTGATTCTCCTTTCTTCGACTACATCTTTTTATGCCTTGAAATATCCCTACTCTTTAATTGCATTCCTTTTCCAACCTAGTCCCTCATTTAATTAATATTATTATTATTCAACTCATTCCATATTCCAAAACCCCTCAGAGTCTTTCTTTGAATTGCCTCAAAAACTCAATGCTTACTTATTTTAGGGCCCCACTGACTTAAGGGTTAATTATTCAAATCTTTTCCACTTCTTGTTTACCCACTCTACTAATTTATTTCCCTAAATCATTGAATAATAACTTTCAATAGCCTGTTAATGACATTGTTGTGGAATGTACACAATGTCAGCTTATTTGGATGGTGATGAAAGAACCTATTAGATCACCATGGTAATTCAAATAGTTAAAAAAAATTAATATCCTAGTACAACATATTTCTCCCTTTCCTTTTCTTTATAATGGTAGTAAAAATTTCATGCTTCAACCTACTTATCCATGGATACATATTCCTTTTACATAGTTGATACAATCATCTAATTTCATCCTAGCTCACCTCATCCACCATTTCTACCACACCCATTAGAAACTATTTGATATCCAATCTTTTCCAACCTTTAGCACTTCCCTTTCTCCAACGTCCTTCACCTGGACCAACCTATATGATATCCAATTGGGACAACCAAGTTAACCAACACCCTTCACCTCAAAAGAACTACATTTGGCCTTATGTTCTTTTTTGATTCCTATCCATGGAACTATGTAGGTAGCATCCACTTAACACATGCATTTGGAGTCAGCTTGGCCATCCCCTTCCAACCCATACCCAATCCACCCACACTTTCACCACATCCACCTTGACGCCAGTTGCTTTTAACCTAGAACATTAGTGTTTCTTGAAATAAATTTTTAACCGTAATAACCAACCTTGTTGTGTTAAAATTTTAAATGTTTGCACCACCTCATGAAAAAACTAAACCATTTGTGTTTTCTTAGGATCACTTCCTACCTTGGATACCTAAGTCAACACTGACCCTATCTAAGAACCTTGATAAGACTAACCTAATTAGTTATGACCAATGTTGGGGACCAATTACCTTATCATTTATCTTAGAACTTGACCTTTTTGTTATCAACATTAGCACCTTTAGTCTCTACATAATCTTCACTATTGTGCTTAGTCATATTTTGTGAATCCATTGGCATTTCACAATCCCAACTACCTTATGACACCACCTAGTGCATCCCCATCAATTGCTTATCAAACCTACACCTAATTTGACCTTCACTCATTGACTCTCTATTTGAGATAGAACACCTCCTCCCATACTTGAGGCACCCTGACCTTTGACCAAGTAATTTTTTTTTTGTTTTCTAGCTTGTTAATTCAAGGCTACATAATAAAAAGGGGCAAAATGTAGACACTAAAAAACTGCACACTTATACTTTTTGATGCCTAAATGCCTTGATATCATCTAAAACTTCTTAAACCTTCCCAAACCCCCTCTTAACCCAACCAAATCATTATTCTCCTAGTCACATAATGTCATTCAAAATCACTTTTTGAAATTACTATTCAAAAGTACTATTCATCATCATTATTCACTATGGGACCCATTATCACTATTCATGATGACATGGCATGATGGCATGGTAAGTGACATGGCACATGATTTTGAGGTGATATGGCAAGTGACATGGCTTATAAATGACATGGCTTGATGTGGGACACCATACCCCACTTGGGACCCTTTTCTAAACTACCTAACGACCTCATTTTAGCATCACAAAGTTCCCGCCTTGAAATATGGTGAATTTCCCCTTAAAGGGTCATTATTCAACATGTATTTTGTCTTCCCCACATGAAATTAGACTTTAAAATAGATACCTACCTCTTTAATACTTTGATAAAGGCAAAGGGCACCCATTTTTGACTTCTTAGCCGAAATAAGAGACTTCTCAACCCAAATGGGAATTTTCCACAACCTCACCTTGGACTTTTCATCCCCCACATGGAAAATGGTGCCAAATTTGGTGTTCCACCAATTTAATTGGTTGTCTAAAAGTAAGAAATGGTGAGGAGAAGTATTTGGTCTCATTTAAACCCATATGCATGATTCCCATTCCAAATTAGACTCATGTGCAAGGTGGGAGACACACCAACCCCAAATGAGAGATTTATGATCAAACTGGGAATACCCACCAACCTCATCCTTGGATCATTCATAATCCCACTTGGATAAATTTGAATTTCTTCACTATTCCTCTATTTTGGCATGTTTCTTCACATCAAATGCTATAAATACTCCCCCTCTCCTTCACCCAAAGTTAAGTTGGAAGTTAGTATTTTGTTATTAGCATTTGTGTTTTAGGTTTGGAGGTATCATCAAAGAGGTCATCATCTTGAAGAGAAGGATCTCAAGCAAAAAAATTATGCCAAAATTACTCCAAGTCTTCATTAACTATCAACAAGCCAATCTTCATCAACAAGCATTTTCAAGCATTGAGGTAATCTTATTGTTTAGTTATCTTAATTTATGTATTCCTTTCCCTTTGAATTTATTATTCCACATATTTCCTTCATCACCCTCTTGTAATTTTATCTTCTTATCCATATCCCCTGTCTTCTTGATCACCATTTGGCCCTTTACCTTTTTGGCCTCAATTTGACCATTTGCCCCTTTGCCTTCTTGGCCTCATTTTGGACCATTTTCCCCTTTGCCTTCTTAGCCTTCTTTTGACCATTTATCCCTCTTGTTTTCTTTAAAAAATTACCCTTCACCATCTAAACCCATTTAAAACTTCAACCAAATCACTCTTTTTACCTTTATCAAACCAATCCAAACCAAAAACCACAACTTTATTTTAGCCAATTTTCAACATTTGCATTATTTAAACTAGTTGCTTTATTTTAGCCATCTAAGCAAAACATTTAGTTTTATTGATTAATTTTTTGTTATTTTTTGTATTTAATTTTAGTTTTATATTCATATAAGGCAAATATATTTATTTTATCATTACCAGTTAAGTGTTTAAAATAAGGTGGATTGACAGCCTCCTAGAAAGCTTTCTCTTCTAGGATCTGGCTCACATTAGGAAATCCACCCTTCTACTTATCTCACAAGAAAGTTTATTTTAGAATTATCTTATTTACAGGTCATCCACCCAAGCCAAATAAGATCTCTTCACAATCATCTGGATTCAATGCATGCACATTCAATAGGTATTCTTTCACACTTAGAAAAAAGTAAAAATAGATAGAAATAGTTGTCAATCCACCCTTTCAAATAATCAAGTTTTGAAAATGAAAGATAAAGTACTTGAATATATCATAAGAAATACTAAAATGAAATAAAATAAATGCTTGATAAATGAATAGGTGAACTTGACTAATTATGGAAATAAATAGATTGATATTAATGCTAAAAGAATCAGGTGTGGTTCAAAAAATATGATAGGGTTTTGTGATAGGCAAGGGATCTAAAAGTTGGATTTGGTTGAGGTTTGGTGGGTAAAAATGGATTGTTTTTTTCCCTGGAAATTGTTGGCCAAGATAAAATAGATTAATAGACATAGAATAATATTTAATAAATTCAAAGTAAAATCATATATTATTTGTGTACAATAGACAAGTTATAAAGGCTTACAAAAAAAATCTGGTTATAAAGCCAACTAGCAAGTACCAAACAACTAAAAATAAATAAAGCAAAATAATTATTAAAAATAACTTTAGATCACTAATGATCCAAAAAACTCCCCCTTGATCCAAAGGGGTATAGAAATACTGAAGCAATGAATTGTGAGTCATCCAAGTAAACTCTGCTACTACTGCAACTAGTGCATTGTGCATCTTAAATTGATCAACATGATGATCATCCCCACACTAAAGTAGAACAGGATCATGCTCTATTTAATTACATCTATCCTCACATAGAATTTTTCCAACAAGTGATTTCCCTAGTATTGTGTATGGCACATCTCAAGTTGATGCCCAAAAATTTCCAACATCTCCTGTAAGCCTTTACTCAACACTAACAATGCTAGAAACTCAATGTTAACTCATACTGCAACCATTGTCAACTGATTGAAAGCCAATATGCAATATCTTCTCCCCTTATCAAGTGAGAGTTCATATGTTATGTGGTAAATAAACCAAGTACAAACCACTAAAATACTCCACACCAAAGGTCATATCAACACTATATCTATGAAAGCAAAATACACAAGCCAAAAAATGCTATTGTATCAAATCCCAATCTTGATCCTAGCATCTCACACAAGATGGGTGTGTTACCATATTAGAATATATAGTCATCAACTACAGATAAAATGACTTCACAATAGTCCCATCCATTAGAATAATATGCAAAAGAATAGCCAGAAGAGGGAGTAGAAGAGTGACTAGAGTGATTGGAGTGACCAGCAATGTTTGCTTCTACCTTCTATTGATGTCAAGAGGACCTACTTTTAGAGGGGCACTCTGTAGAGAGGTTTCCTATGCCACCACAATTGTAGCATATTCTCTCACATCCATTGGAACTAGAGGAAGAATAGCCACATGAAGAAGAATGTCTATTCTTGTGTTTATGTCCATGTGAATGTTTGTGGTGATGCTTATTCTTCTATGAATCGAAGTGATGTCTATGCTTCAGAGAACCAGAATGATCCCTATGTCTATAATGATGCTTATGTATGGAAGTGTGCCACGAAGAGTGTTTCTATCTCTAAAAGTGTTTTGAAGAATGTTTTCTATTATGCTCATATAATGGATTCCCTATTTTGGTATAGTGGGCCTCCTCCATGGATGCACTCTTCTTCCTTGAAAATTGTCTCTCATGTTGAGTTAATAACTCATAAATAGAGTCAAATGTGGCACCATTAAGCTTATCATTAATTTGCAGCATTTTAACAAAATTGGTGTATACAGAATTAAGACCATTCAATGTGATGGAAATTAACATATCATCATCAATTTTACAACCAATTGTGCAATATTTTTTGTTTCAATGTTTTCATGTGAGAAAGATATTCAGAGACATCTTCATTATCTTCAAATTTATTGATCAACAGTTGCATAAGAAGGTCAACCTTCTTGTATGTAGGTTGTTTTTCATACAGATCTTGTAATTCTTGTCATGTTTTCCATGCCCCAGTTTTGAATACCTTAATATGAATGATTACATGTTCAGTGCAAGATGATTTCAAAAGTGCAAGAGCACGTTTATACATTTTTGATATTCAATCAACTTTGTAGATTTAGTTGGTGGTGTGGTTTCTTTCTCAGTGATTTCCCATAGGTCATTAAAAATAAGTGTATTTTCCATGTTCCTACTCCATTCTTTGTAATTTTTAGGTGGCAATTTACCATTTTCAGAAATCAAACTTACATTTTTTTCCATGGTGCTAAAGAATCAAGTCAAAACAAGACAAGGGAATATTATTTTTAGGTTGTGCCTTTACCTTCAAAAATAGTTTCTGAATACAAAAGATTTGTGGGACTTGTAAAAAATTACACCTTATAACTCTAGTTATTATTTCTCCAATATTTGAATTTTATATTCAAAATAAGATCAAAAAATATTTGAATGAGTTTGAATCCTTGACCTTCTCTATTGAGGTGATTTTAAAAACTTTGTATATCCACCTTCTCATCAAATAATTCAAAATTATAAAGTTAAAACTTTCTATATATCCTTTGTTTTCAAGAAATAGAAAAGGAAAATTACATTTTTAGTTTGCAGTAGGGTAAATCAAATGTGTTGCCTTGTTGGTGGAGCTGAAAGGTAAATCAAAATATTAGTCTCTTAAAATATTTGGTTGTATAACTTAAAACATGTTATGTTATATACCAAAAGGATTTATATATTTACCATTATAATTATGCTATCTTCAATGACTTCAATCTTCGTATAGATTTATCAAGGTGTCATACTAAGTTGCACCATATCTTATAATACTTGTGACGCATAGATTTATTTTCCTTTTATCCTCAGCACACAAATATATATATATATATATATATATATATATATATATATATATATATATATATATCTTGCAGATGCTATAAGAGTCATCGTACATCTCTCAACAACAAATTTATTATGTATAAATCAAATAATTTAATCTTTTGAAATAACTATGTTTTTTGCTTGAGAATATAATTGTTTAGATTTTGATCATTTCTATAGCTACTAGGTAAGAAGGGGGTTGAGAAGCTTTTAGGATTCTATTTAAATGATATGCTAGCAGTATTTAAGGCACAAAATAAGACAAAAAAAAATTATACATATTTATAGTCACCCATCGTATAACTATAGGTATATAATGAGAATAAATCAAAATAATACCTCAGCCACTACCACTTCAATACCCTAATCAATGTGGTCAATGTATCTACCTTTGTTTAGGGTTTTCTAGCCTTATCTCTCCTTCAAGTCTTCAATTCTCCATGTTGTGGCTCTAATACCACTGTTGGCCAGGATAAAATGGAGGAATAGAAACAAAATAATATTCAATAAATTTAAAGTAAAATCATATATTATTTTTGTATAATAAGCAAGCTATAAAGGCTTACAAAAAACAAGTTGGTTATAAAACCAACTAGTGGGTACTGAACAACTAAAAATAAATAAATCAAATTAATTATTAAAAATAACTTTAGATCACTAATGATCCCAACAAGGTTAGGTGTGATCATCAGCAATAGGGTGACCATCAATAGTTGGGATAGACCATGGATAGTTAGGGTGACCTTCAATGGTTACAATGGGTTCTAGGTGTGTTCAAGAAATCTACTTTGATGAGGTTACAAAATGGAATTCTAAAATATGGGTTTGGTCTAGGTTGATTGCAAAATAGAAACATAGTAACTAATTTTCTAAAAATAGATACTTAGCTTGTTGGTTGATCTAAATAATAGTTGAGGTATTTGATTGATAAACTCATTGATGGAGTCTAGATCAATTAAAATAAATTAATAGTACTTGGTTGCTATTTTATGGATGGTAGAATTTTGAATCTCTATCTCATTTGCTAGTTTGCTAAGTCACTAGAATAATGGCCTGCCAAAGAAATTTTGATACAAGAAGCTCTTGATAGTTGTGGATGCAAATGATTGATTTATTATGGATCCTTTTTCACCTCTTCCTCATCTCTTTTTATAGGAAGGAAAAAAGAGTTGCAACAATAGGTTAATAAGAGATTCAACAATTAGTTCAAATTTAGCTTTTGCATGCATTGGCTCACACGTGAATTAGATGAGCTAAATATAAAAAAACAAGCTAGAGTTCACTAAAGTTTGACTATTCAAGTGGTGGGAACCTGACCTTTGGTGGTTAGGCCTAACCATTGGTAGTTAGGCCTAACCATCAATGATTAAGATGAACTTTGGTGGTCGAGAGTCAAAGGTAAAGTTTGGTAAAATGCTTTAGTTAGTTGGTTATCTAGTAAGTTAACCTAGCTTAGGTTTGTAGTTGAAGGGTTACGAGATGGTCCCTAGGGGGTCCCAAGGTGGTCTAGGGGTTTTTCAACATCTAGAACCATTGTGTGTAGTTTTCTAGTGTCTACATTTTTCCCTTTTTTGTTATGCAATTTGTATCAACAAGTTGCAAAATAAAAATAAATTGTAGGTTGAAGGTTTGGTTACCCTAAGTATGGGAGGAGGTGTTCCCCATGAAACTAGGAATTGATGAGGTGAAATAGAATCAGGTATGGGTTTGATAAGTGGTTAAGTTGGTAATGAAGTGGGTGGTAGGTTGGCCACTAAAGTGTAAACATGTGCACAAAGTATGACTAAGTGTGATAGCCAAGATCATGCATTAACTAGGTTACCCTAGTTGGTAAAAATTAAGGTCAGTACTAGAGGATAAGTGATAAGTGGAACATGTGACCATATGTGATGGTAGGGATACACTCATAAAAATAAGTCTCCTAGATAAGGTTATTGTATTCATAGGTATCCAAGGTAGGAAGTGCTCCTATGAAGACATAAATTGGTCAAGTGTGTGTAAGGTAGTGTAAGTTCAAAAAAATTATGCAATGTGGTAATTTAGATGGTGCAGACAAAAGGATCAAGGCAAAGTTATCACAAAATATGCATTAGTTAGGCCAAAATGGCTAGTGATAAGGGGACTAGTGGTTTTCAAGGTGGGTGGAGAAGGTGATATCTATAGGTGGGAACTTGGTGTGGGTATGTGCTAAATAATTTATGTGACAAGATGGTGGTTAGAGGAAAAAATCTAAAAAATTTGACCATCGATGGTAAGGGTTGACCCTTGGGTTTGACCATCAGTGGTCACCCTAACTGTTGATGGTCAGGTGTCAGTCCTAAAAGGGTGAGGTCAAAAATATCATCATGGGCCCTTTTGTGTTAATTTAAACATATTTATTTAGGGTGACAGGCATTTGGCATTTTGTGAGAAACTAGTTACAAGTTGTTAGCATTTGATTGGCTGAAATTGTTTGAGGTAGACTAGTGTTGCTAGAGAGTTGAGTTGATTGAGGATGTAGTGTGGATGAGGGAGGGTGTGTGGCTAGGTTGTGGTTGAGGAATGAGGTAGGTAGTGTATTATGAATTTGATAGAGTAGTTTCAAATTTGGCAAATCAATAATGATGTGAGGTTGTTTGTAGATTTTGATTGTTGGTGACCTAGGGTTTAGGGTTTTTGGGTAATGTTTATTTGAGTGGAGAGTTGTAAGCTTTAGTTGTTATTAAATTTAGTAAGGATAGGGTAGGGTGGGGTGGATGTAGATATATGTGTCGATTGGTAGGGATTAATGGTTTTGGGTAGGTGGACTAGGAAAGTAGGGTATGTTTGGTTCACTAGAGGTCACCCACAGTGGTCATTAGTGGTCACTGCCAATTGTTGATAGTCAATAAGTGACCATCGTAGGTCACTTGACTATTAGCAGTCGATTATAAGAATATTTAATTGTTAGTAGTCAATTAAATGGTGATGTGGTTTTAAAATTTAAGGTTAGTGATTATTAGAGTAAGGCTGATAGTTGAATGTTCAGGTTAGATGTTGAGGGTTTAGGTTCTAGGTAATGTTTAAGGGTAATGGTTAAATGATAGATCATGGCTAAGGGAAAGAGGTAAAGGTTATAGGTTGAAATAGCTAAGGGTCATGGGAAATGGTAGGAAGAAGTAAGTTCAAGGTTTATAGGTTTAGGGGTTATTATTTGGGTAATGGCTAAATGATATAGGTTGATAGGTAATAATTTGGGTAATGGCTAAATGATATAGGTTGATAGGTAATAATTTAAGTTAAGGTAAAAGGTGAATGTTGAATATACGGGTTAAGGTTGTAATTGATAAGTTGGGTATTGAAAATGGAAGGTTAGTTATTAAGTGGTTTGGATGAGATAGGTAAAAGTATTTATGTTGTATATAAAGTGATGGGTATAGGTCATAGTAGGCAAATGTTATAATAGGAGGTAGGTATAATAGGTAGAGTTTGTAGGAAAAATATGTTAATGAACTAAGGCTTTCTTGCTATTAAACCTTGCAGGCATGGGAGAGGATTCAAATGAGGGATAGAGTGCCCTAGATTTTAGATGAGATTCATCAAGGTATGACTATTGATGATTGGGCCCATATGGAGGAGGTGGGCCTTGGTGGTATGATGCATTACCATCATGTTCCATAGGATGTGGCGATGTTAGTGGCACATCGAGAGATGGGATCTTGCCACTAACACTTTATTGATACCTACTGCTGAGATGATGATCTTTCCTAAGGATATACATAGGATCATGCAGCTACCCATATAGGTGAGCTAATCTACCACATCGAGAGGGATGAGTGGGATGAGTTCATGGAGCTCTTGTATGGGGATGACCTCAATTCTATGAGTAGCATGAAGGGGGTTTCACTACACACCATTATATTAAAGGGATAGAGATGTGAGGTGGTTCCTAACTATGATGATGATATTAGTCACCTATTATGCATTACCTAATTCTATTAGTGGGAGGTTTCCTTATTTGTTGATGGGAGTGCTAGTGGAGATGTTTTTGGGTCGTATCATATTTATGTGGGCACCTATGCTATTGGTTTAGGTTTACAAGAAGTTGTGGAGATTTCAAGCCCATAAGAGGTATGGGATTAGTGTCAATTTCATTCCTCATTATTGGGCCTATGAACACATTTAGGTGATGATACCTATGGGGCTAGTGTGGGAGGGTTATATGCATATGGACTTTAGAGTAGGTTTTATGAGATGAAGAGATGATTTTGCCCTCTTATGACCAGAAGGAGGGGTACATGACATAGACTAGTTGAAAGGCTTACTAGATGCCTTGGTCATTAGAGATGTGATTTGGATACCATATGTTAGGTTTATAGGATGGCCTCACTATGCCTGACATACAATATCCCTCTAGAGCTACTGATGGTTATACGACAGACATGATGGTGAGATAGAGATGATACCATTTGATAGGGTACAATGAGAGTTTGGCTTAGTATAGGGTATCCCTGGTGTATTCTTGAGGTATAGGAGGGAGGATGTAGATTTTCCATTGCCCACTCTATAGCTAGTTTATATATTCATGGATTGTGAAGAACTACATATGAGGATAGAGATAGATGATGTAGGTGTCATAGATGGGTATCCTACATGGTACTATGCATTCTATGTCATAGCTGATTTTGGGGGTGATGATAGTGGTTAATAGGCTATGGATGTTGACCCAACTGGTAAAAGTGGTTAGTAGGCTTAGGTGTAGGGTGTTGGTGGCCCAGATATACATGCAATGACTACTGAGAGGGATCAAGAATGAGTAGTTTTAGCCATAGTACAAGCATCCTTTGTAGTGGCACAAGTATCACTAATAGTAGTACAAGGTTAGTTGGTCACTATTACAAGTGAGACTTATCAAGATAGATCTTAGCTAGCATTGGTGATGTAGGAGAGAAATTCTCTCCAATAAGCAGGAGGTGGAGTACCAATAGTGGTGGCACTTGTAGACACCAATATTGTGTCAACCCCCCCTTGGTCCCCTTCTAACTTTAACACTCTTAACCCACACTTACACACCTTATTAATTTAAAATAAACTACTTATTTTAAATTAATGACCTCACCTTGGACACGTCACCTTAGACACCTCACCTGGACACCTCACCTAGACACCTCACCTTGGACACCTTGCCTAGACATCTCACCCTAAGACTATTTCTTACCCTATGAGTCACCCTGAGACTACGTCATCTAAAGCATGACTTATTCTCACTCCATCCTAACCTCCTAACTAACTCTCCTGCCTAATAAACTCATCTTTTGACCATTCTCCAATGGCAAATGCACTTGGTGGATGGAGAAATGGGCGAAGGGCTAAAAATAGCCCTTTTACCCATTCTCTATCCACCGATGTCGGTCAACTATCAGCTGATGCCGGTGGTATCACTGACGTTGGTTACATAAGTTAGACTCTAACCTTGAGTTTGCCTCAGCCTCTTGGCATATTGACGCGCACGCTCTAAGACTAAGCATCAAAATTTGACTATCGCTCTCCAAGCTACAGAAACTCTGCATAAATCACTCCATACATTGGATTGAAAACATTGTACAAGGTCTTTGACATCAACCACAATAGGCATAAGCATCCTAACACCCTTGGGTCTTCGCCAAAAAGCTAAGTATTCTTTTGGTCTCCATTTCAAAGTTCTAAAATAACTTGGTAATTAGTTTCTATTTACTATTTCTGAATACTATAAAAGAAACCCGACTTCCTCCGTGGAAGGGATGAAAAGCCTTCCTCTAACTCTCACCCTATTCTCACACCTACCCTCTACCTTTTGCCCTTCCTCAGACCCTATTCTCCTTCCCATAACTCTGCACAAACCTCCCAACTTCTAGAGTCCTTTGTCCATCATAGAAATACCCTAAAACCTATCTAAGGCCCATTTCCCCTACTAACATTAGCAGAATAACTGACATCGACATCATTGACCAACTGACATCGGTAGATCTACCGATGTCGATGACTGTGACACACTGATTGTAGAGAACAGGTATGCATTGTCTACTTTCTCTTTCTTAGTCTTCCATCATTTCATTTTATACAAATCTCTTTGTCTTAAATAGTGGATTGTCATCCCTCACAAAGCTTTACGCTTCCGGGACCAAGCGTGTAGCTTGGCAGTCCACCCTATCTTATTCTAAAATTTTCTTTGTTTAAGTCTTATTCTCATCTACAGGTGTCTTCCTCCATAGCCAAAGAGGAGCTCCTAAAATGCTTGGATACGGTGTGCAACTTAATCCGGGTAATGTACAAACCCCTAACCCTTAACTTTAGTTTCTTCTTTATTTGAATGTAATTAGCAAAAAAAGTAGAGAAACATTCTGGCATGCCCGATGGGACCCTAGAGTTTTCCTTGGGTTCATTTTTTTTCTAAAAAGCAAACTTTCATATAGATGCATTAGGAAAAATATCCTCTTCTTGTATCCTTTTCTTCTATCTCTTTATTTCGAAAAGAAACCATTAGCACAAGTTAAAAAGAACATCTTTCTTTTTCTTCTTGTCACTTCTTACCTGCATCTTAGAGTAGTGAAAATTCATATTCTTAACCTCTTCCCCCATTGTTTGCATTTGAACAAAACATTTCAATTTGGATTATTAAAAAAAAACTATTGCATTTCATTCCTACTTAAATGCATACTTAGCCTTCTCACTTAGTAATTAAAACGCATTATGATTAAATCGTAGTGCACAAATGTTACACAACTAGATCACAAGCACATCAAATTAAACATTTAAACATACTTGAGACAAGGCCCGTCTAGGATTTCATCACCTAGCGGATACCTTACCCTTCTTGGCGATCCTACTTGGACTTCACTACCAAGGGGAGAACCCACTCTGTTCTCTAGCAGAGTATAAACTATAGGCAAAGTATATATTGGCTAAGCAGCCCAGCTCGGCTCTAGGTTCATGAAGTGAAGGGAGCAAGCCCCAGCACCAAGCCACATATTGAACCTAACATAGATTTTTGAGCTCCATAACTAATCTGAAACCATCCATAGACTTCATCTCTAGGACCCATTCTAAAAGCCCAAGTCCCAAACATATTCTTTTAAGGCATAAGCCACCACGACTCTAAAATTTATTCTTAGGAATTTAATGTTTAGAGGTTGCTTGCCGAATCACATATTTTGCTATTTTTATCTAATTTTTTGAGCTGGTAAGGTCGCATCATTCTGAGGTCTAAAAACAACTTAGAATTTCTCTATCTTTCAAAAAATATCAATTTTTTGTGTTTCTAAAAATACACAAAAACTGACATCAATTTTTCCATCGGCATCGGCAACCCAGATACACCGACATCGATTATTCCACCAACCTCGACAACATTTATAACCGACATCGGTTAGTAAACTGATGTCGGTCACTATCAACAAATTTTCTTTACAAATAGCAAGCTTAAAACCTGACTTTTTTGCTATCAAACACAAATTTTGGTTTTCTAAAACTGAGACATAGTTTTTGGAACTAGAACCCATTTTGCCTTGGATGGTTTTGACACGTAGTCAAGCCAAATCTCTTGTTGACCATGCAAGGCAACAACTACTCCCACCTTCACCTTCTATACCAAGTCATCTAATGGAGTATACTTTAGACACTGAGCATACTCTTATCTAACCTACCCCATATCAACCTCCTATTGTTCCCGTAGGGGATCAAGACTTTGAGAGATTCCTTGACCTCAACGTCAAGGCTCTCTAACACTATCTCGCAAGAAGCCAAATGCGAGATCCTTTAGGTAACCCTATTTATGGGATGCCAACTTCTTTGGTTGAAATGGCAATAATATCAACAACATTCGCTACCCAACCCATGGTCACTCAAGCTATTGCCTTGACCAGTAACCCAACCATGGCCAATGATCAGGATTTGGCCTCTCCTTCTATTTTTAGACCTACTTCCATTGGGGTTTTTGTACCCCCTCAACCACAAACAATTCAACCAAGTTTGACACCTTTCCAGAACTTGGTTGTCTCTATCCCACCCACTCTTGCACCTATAAATACAAGAGTGACCACTTACCCTTTAATTAGTGTCGCCACCATTCAACCACCCTTGGTGGCATCTAGTCAAGTTGTGCCCTCCAACTTCATGGCATAAGCCCCCTTGACCTCAATATCAGTCCCTATGATGAACTACCAATATGTTACGCCTACACAAATGTAACCAAGTATGTCATACGCCCCTCCCAATGCCTTTTAGGTACCCTATAACCTATGGGGTGCCCCTCCTACCAATCCATCAGCTGATCTAATTAAGATGTCGATGGATAAGATGTCCAACCTTGAGACATCTATTTCAGGTTTGAAGAATGTTCTTTCATGTGAACAAATTTGCAATGAACCTATCCACCCTCCGATGCCTATTAGACCATACCCTAGCTAGTGGGAACTCCCAAAATTTACTCACTTTCAGAGTAAAGAGGACCCACAACAACATCTATGAGCATTTACACACGCTTGTTACCTCATAGCACATGATGATGCATTATTACTTTGCACATTCCCCATGTCACTTTCTGGTGCTGCCCTTGATTGGTATAGTTATATTACCAGTCATTCTCTTTTTACCTTCACTCAACTAGCTCAATTATTCCTTGACCACTTTTTAATCAACATCACTAAAAAGGTCTCCATCACAGACCTATATTCTATTAGACAATTTGACAATGAATCAATAGCTGACTTCGTTGCCCATTGGAGAGGTTTAATCAACCAACTCTCTTTTTCTTTACCTCAACTTGAGCTCATTGAGCTCTTTTCAAGAGCATGTGCCAAGCACATCTCATCCACTTTGTGGGTTCAAACTTTTCACACATTTGATGAAGCTTTCACCATGGCCCGAAAGCTTGAACTCTGTGCAGTCGAAGATGATAAGGTCAAATTGCATAGTAAAAATAACAACACAAAATCCAATGACCCTTCATCTTCCAAATCTTCTTCTTCCCACTCCAAGTCCAAAGAATTGGCAAATTCTATGGTACCTAGATCATCATCTTCTACCACAACTAACCAATCTGAGCCCTCCACATCACAAAGCATCACAAGACAATTCCAACAACGATACGTACAGCGTCAATACACTCCAATAGGAGAATCATACACTTTAATTTTGGATAAACTAGTAAAGTAGGGGGTCCTCAATCTCCCTCAAATCTGACCTGTCCAATTTGACCCTTCAAAAGCCATCCCTGCATGGTATAGGGAAAAGGACTTTTGTAACTATCACCATGTCAACGGTCATGACATGAACAATTGTAAAACCTTCAAAAACATTTTTCAAGACATGTTAGACAAAGGCGACCTTGTTTTGGACAACCCTAATGCACCGGCCAACCAAAACATGGATGTCTTTAGGAAACCATTCCTAACCATCCCCCAAGTCAGAACAATGTTCAGACCATGACCGATGACCCCCAAGAGCACAACATATGCACAGTTAACACGATCTCTCCTTTCATTCCTAACCAACCTCTCCCACAATCTGAAGAGGTTAGTCAACCCATTTCTCCACCATGGGTAGAAGAGCCTATTTTACCTACATCACCCCCACGACATCAAACACCTCCTCCACACATAATTCTACCTCGTGAGGAACCCATATTACCTATTCCTCTTGCCTCGACCTTCCCTCTTCTTCTACCATTAGAAGAAGTTACCATTCATACCCCACACCCTCATGTACAAGGGGCCATCATCCCTCTACTTCACCCTTTAGAGGAGCCTTCCTCTCTTATTTGTCCTCCACCGATGGAGGATAGTCCTCCATCCACCCCTCTTTCACACGTATGAGAGTCTACTTTGACCTTTCCCATATTGGAGGATGCTTTGACAATACCAACGCCAGTAGCCCAGCCTTCATCCTTCTTATTACCAATGGAGGAGCATACTTTCCACATTCCCAGACCACACGTGGAAGGCATGATCATCCCTACACTCTATCCCCTTGAAGAGCCAAATTCTCCAATCCCTTCTCCACTGAGAGAACTTGTCACTTCACCCACTTTGGCCGAGGAAGATCTGGTAATGGTTTTCTCTCACCTTTGGCATGAGATCACTACGTCTAACACATTTCTGCTCTCACGATCACCTAAATCCTCTAAAATACCAACTACAAGACCTCGTGTGACATCACCTAAACCCTTCTCTCAATTGGCAGAAAACTTAGGATTTCTCCATTCTAGAAATCTAAAACATGAGGCATTATGGGAGCGACTTAAGGCTCCTTATCTTACACATCCCGCTTCGACTGCCAACCCTTTCGTGGCAAATCACCACAAAGTCTCTGACGAGGATCGGGCTTCCACTTCCAAATCTTCAGAAGCTCAACCGTCCACACCTGAACCCAAACCCTCACAAGCATCCATCATACTGAAATAGGTTAAATCTCTTGGTGTTCACCCCGTATCAAACTATCACTCACCCACAAGTGAAGGTAGACTTGAATCTCACCCCGCACAATACTGGTCCTTGCACCAAACTAAAGAAGGCTACTAAACCACGTCAGAGAACTCCTCCCCCACATTCACCATTATCCTCTATCTTGGGTCCACATCCATCTACTTTAATAAGAGTGCTCCCTACTCCAACACCTCACAAAAACAAATCACCTCCATTACTCCCTCTACCCATTAAACATATATTTCCTCTAAAAAATTTGACACCTCTTACCACGAAAGTGCCATCTATGCATGTGGTCACACCACCAAACAAAAAGATGGCATGAAAAACTCCCTCTACAACTCCTAAATAGAAGTTGTCAACCTCTAGTGCAACAACAAGTGCAGACCCATTAGTGGATTCCTATGCTTTGTTACAACACCAATTGTTGCAGTCTTCTAGCATCATTCTCCCACCTATTAAGCCATACCAACCTCTCAGATCAAAACCATCTTGGTTTGATGACACTAAAATTTTTGCATATCATCGCACACTTAGGCATGACACTGAGCGTTACTGCACTCTTAAAGTTATCATTTGCCAACACCTAAAAAAGGACACCCTTCTCATGAAGGACCCCTTTGACAAACCATCGACACCATCCCATGCCTCCCAAACCTCCTCACTTAAATCAGGATCTCATCGGACTATGGTCCCTCTACCACCTTCTCCCCCTTTGTTCGAAATCAACAATATGGCCACCAGGTCACAAACCATGAAGAATAAAGGAAAAGAATATGTTTTTATCCTTTGGACATATCCATGCGTCAAGCCCTCTCCACCACCAAAACCCAAGATTTCTATCTGGGGCACATCCCAATCAACATCTTCAGAGGTAATTAGTGACTCCATGGTGAAATAACTTTACCAAATCCCTGTGAAGATGTCTTTGTATGACCTAATACAAAGCTCTCCACAACATCACCAAGCCTTGATTAAAGCTTTATAGGTAGTGGAGATCAAACCTGGAGACCCCCAACCACTGGCTACTTTTGTCAAAACATTACCCACCATTGCCTCCATCACCTTTAGTGATTCTGAGATTCCAAACTCCAACCTAGAAGATCAGGATCCCATCCTTTCAAACTAAGCCTGTCACAAAAGCTTCACAAGATGCATCTTAGCATCGCACTCCTTGTCAAAGAGAAGCTTCAATGTCTTCTCTTCGTCTCATTTATCCAACCCATTGATTATCTGTAATGGGTGTCAAACATTGTCCCTATCACAAAATCAACTGGGGGAGTTTGACTTTGTACTGACTATCACGACCTCAACCAAGCATCGACCAAGCATCAACCAATTTCACGTCCAACATCGACCAAAACATGCCTACAACCAAAATTTGAAAGAGCAAGATTTCAAAATTAGAGATCTCATCCTTAAAGAAAACCAACACGTGACCAATATGGAAAGAAGAAAATGAGAAAAGTTTGCTCTTAATTGGCTCAGACCTTACATAATAATGCACAAGTATGGGTCAAGGACTTATCATTTGTCTTCTCTCGAAGGCCAGCCAAAACTTGAGCCCCTTAATGCCTTACATTTGCAACCATTCTATTGTTAATTAAGTAATCATTCACTTGATATTTAACTTGAGCTCATCTCTTAAGCAACCCTCGTCATCCTCATTCTTATTCCTTTCAACCCTTTTTCCCTACAAACGTTAGTCAACCCTTTTGTAAAGCATGAATGCTTTGTCTTAATAAAAGGGAAACCCCTAAACCTCTAAAGTCTAGTCCATGACTAAAAGTTTAGTCAAAAATAAACAAAACATAAAATTGGGATGCCTAACAAAAGGTCATAAACTATAAATGTAGATAACTCCCTCAAAGGATAGCTGCCTCATTACTGCAATTAATAGACTACTCCCTTGAAGGACAGCTATTCAAAGACATCCAAACATACAAAGCAAACTATAGACCATTCCCTCGAAGGATGGATATGCCCAAATTTTTCTATAAACATAGCACCCTCTCTGAAGTTTCTCACATTGATCAACTTCATATGACCACAAAACAAAACAACATCCCCAAGTACACTTCCCGCATTGATCAGTCTACCAAAAAAAAAACCCACTGACTGACAAACTATTAAGTCATGGACTTGCCTATAATCATTCTTAGGGCCATCTATAAAAAGGGGCAAACTTATCCCTGTTAAAAAGGGGTTACGCTATCTTAACATATCACCTAATCACACCTATTACCCCAACATACTCAAGGGATTTTGAGCTCACTTAATGTCAAGTGATTCGAGTACTTCTCTAACACTAATCAATGGTTAATGACGTAATGCATGAATGGGGATTTTGTTTGCATAAACCCTATCTATGTTATCACTATGGCCCTTGTCAATGAAAGAGCAAAATGCCTTTCACTTCTTACACACCTTCGTCACATACAACCAAATCATTTTCTAACCAAACCAAACCAAACCACACCAAACCAAACCAAACCAAACCCAACCAAACCAAACTAAACCAAACCAAAACATTTTCTAACCATTAACGTAATATCATGATTTATTTAATGCAAATACCAATTTGTGTTATATAAATTATCATAGCCCATTCACACTAGTTTCTATGGAAAACAATACACATGGAAATTATCAACCAAACACAATTTATGTCAAGTATATACCATCACCAATATGGGAAAGTGTTGAAGCATAAATAAAATCATTTCATTTTTAGCATACATCCATCACCAATATGGAAAATTGTTAGGAATGAAAAACCACACAACCTATGTTACAGCATACACCATCACACAATATCTAAAAGGCTGTAACATCATCATAAACTCATTTCATTTTTAGCATACACCATCACTAATATGGAAAATTGTTAAGGATGAAAAACCACATAACCTATGTTATATGATACACCATCACATAATATGAAAAAGGCTATAACATCATCGTACACTCATCATTTTAAGCCATGGGTGACTCATAGGCCCATTCACACTAGTTTCTATGGAAAATAATACACATGGAAACTATCAACCAAACACAATTTATGTCAAGCATATACCATCACCAATATGGAAACTTGCTGAAGTATAAATAAACTCATTTCATTTTTATCATACACCATCACTAATTGCTAAGAATGAAAAACCACATAACCTATGTTACAGCATACACCATCACACAATATGGAAAAGGCTGTAAATTATCATACACTCATCATTTTAAAACTAACCAAAACAACTATCAACCAAACACAATTTGTGTCAAGCATATACCATCACCAATATGGAAACTTGCTTAAGCATAAATAAACTCATTTCATTTTTAGCATACAACATCATGAATATGGAAAATTGTTAAGGATGAAAAACCACATAACCTATGTTACAGCATACACCATCACACAATATGGAAAAGGCTATAACATCATCATACACTCATCATTTCAAACATAACCAAACCAACCAACAACCTACCATCCGCTTTCCCTTTTTGGGAGAACTACATTGGCCTAAGGCCCTTAAAATAGGGGCTATGTAGGTAGCACTCAGTTGACATGGGGTCTTCTGAGGTTAGCTCAGCCATTCATTCATTCATCTACCTGATGGACCAACCATATAACCTTTAACCATCACCTAACCTAGTCAAAACCAATCCATAACCTACCATGTTCTTCCCTTTTGGAGAGAACTACATTGGCCTGAGGCCCTTTAAATAGGGGCTATGTAGGCAGCACTCAATTGACATGGGGGTCTTCTGAGGTTAGCTCGGCCATTCATTGGTTCATTTACCTAATGGACCAACTATCTAAACCAATCCAAAATCATGCCCACGCAACCAGCCCTGACACTGTATAAGTCACCTTAGACTTCTCATGGGGCACATTGGAGATCACATATATCTCCCTAACCATAACAAACAAACACTTGAGATCACTTATATCTTAGCCTGACTTGACAAACAACCTTGGAGATCGCAACTATCTCCTTAGACCATGACCACTTTCGAGACAACTTTACCTTGGTTGTTTTGATTGCATATGCTACCTCACGAATAGTTAGCAAGTTGTCCACGACCCTCACACCTATTGTTAGATCGCGCCCAAGTTGATCCCCAATATTTGTGACATTTTTGTGTTTTTTAGGAGCACTTCCTAGCCTAAATACCTAGAACATGACGACCATTGGAGTTACAGCTTTGATCAATCTAACCCAATCAGCTATGACCAAAAAGTTGGGGACCAGTTAGTTTGATTTTAGTCCTCCTCGACCATTAGAGCTACATCTTTGATTGTTTAACCCAATCAGCTACCACTAATAAGCTGGGGACTGGTTATTTCAATTTTAGCACTCCTTGACCTTGCCTATGACAATTTGACTTGCCTATCATGTGAGGTGGTATACACGCAATCTCAACTATCATAGCGTTCACACTCCAACTTCACCATACCCATCCACTGTCTATCAAATTGGCACCTGATATCAAATTACCTTCCCTTGACTCCTGCTTTGAGGGGGAATACCTCATCCCATACCTGGGTTAAACAACATCTATTTTTGTCCTGTAGTTCATCAAATTGTGATCTATTTTTGTCTTGCAGTTCGTCAGTTCATCCTTGCATTGGTGATGTAGGAGAGAGATTCTCTCCAATAGGCAGGAGGTGGAGTACCAATAGTGGTGGCACTAGCAAGGACTATCTTGATGTAGAGATATGTAGCAACAATGGAGGAGCTATGGTACTATGAGGCCTTAGTCTTTAGGTATTTTCTAGATGATCCCCAATAGGGTGAGTATACAAATAGGATTATAGGTAGTGTTAGCATAATGACACTAGGTTAGTTGGCTACATCTATAGGTCGCTAGGCAAGTATAGGAGAATAGCCTTTAGGATGTAGTGGTGCACCAAGAGGCATTGATGCCTCAGGTTCTTAGTTTGTTTATGAGACATTATACTTATTATGTATATGATTTTTGATACCAACCTTTGATCCAATGTAGTGAGATGTATATTTTGAGAGAGATATGTATATTTTTTGTATACATGATGATGATTATGTGATTATAGACTCATGATTTATAGATATGATCTTTGCATATGGATTGTGGTTCATGGTTATGATGTTCATGTTGATTATTGATGATGTCATGTTGATATTATTATGTTTATGAGATGTTGATGTAGACTCACCTAGCTAACAACATGTTGATATGTCTTTAATTTATGTTCATGATAATGTTTGATATGGATTGATGTTATTGATGTGGTTATGATGTGATGTTTATGGATAACATTGATAATCTTGATATGATTGTGTGATGCTAAATGTTTATGATTAGGATGATGGTTATGACACTATTATTATGGTATTTTGTGTATGTTATTTTATGGATGTGATCATTTAATTTCATTTTTTAGATGGTTATGATTACGATATTGATATGATCATGGTTATGGTGATGGTTATGCTTAGGCAGATGAAGTTATGATGTGATTATTGTTTATGGTCTATGAATGATTAGGATAATAGTGATGATTATGTTCATGCCTAATTTTAATGAGTATATGCTTTCTTATTTAGATTTAGACATGTGGTGGATATGATATATGTGATTATGATCATGTTATGATGTTGATATGATGATATTGTTATGGATTTTGATGATGATATTATGTGATGTGGTTATGATTATGGTAATTTTATTTAAATTAAAGTGAAACACAAAGTAAGTTAAATAATAAAACCAGATGTGAGAAAGAGAAGATAATCAAGGGACAAACGTCTAAGTGAATATATCAACTAGTATGAGAAAATAAGGAGGTATGATGCATCTTCTTTGGTAAGGACTAAAACAAACCAAATTTGGATTGGCTTAAGGAACATAAGCCCTTCTAATTCTTTGTATTAGTGTTCGTTAGTTGGTTAAAAATGTGTCTTGATCATATTATGTCAATTGAGCTCAAAAATCCCTTGATTATAGTGTATGAAGGATAGGGAGATGAAAATGGAACCTTCTTAGGAGACTAGCTTGCCTCTTTTATAGGTCACCAAAGAGCCAGTATAAACAAGTCCATGTCATATAAGGTGTAGACTAATTGATGCAGGAAGTCTAATTATGAAATTTTCTTAGAGCTTTTTAAATTATTTTGCTTTTGCAAATTGTTTGATACTGGGTATTTTACTATTTTGTTTCTACTTAAGAGGCTTGGGGGAAGTTAATCTATATGGGAAGCTTCCAAGAAATTGTTATGCTTTTACAAATACTTTACTCAGCCATCCTTTAAGGGAGTGGTCTAAGTTTTGTGTGCTTTGTGTAAGGATTTGATATCTATCCTTCACAAGAGTAGTCTACCTGACATTGAGCAATTTTGATATGTTTTTGGTAGATGTCCTTTAAGGGAGCAGTCTATGGATGCTAGGAAAAACCCATGATTGTTGTTGCTTTACGATTTTTATTGACATAGACCTGCTTATCTAGGCTTAAAGGTTCACCTTTTATGAAGGTAAAACTAAAATCACAAGAATGTTGGTTAGGTGTAAAGAGGTTTAGGTGACAAAGACCATGGGAATCTGTCTTATAACAAGGGTAGAAAGTACCATGAGAATCGTGCCATGGGTAGAGACGTGGTACCCATTGTTCAATATTAGGCTATGATTGTGATAGATAATCACATGATTTAGTTTTAATATGTTTCCCCTAAAATAGGGAGAGGAATGTAGTTTGAAAGTAAGGGATGAGCTTAAGTTAGATAAAAGATGAATTTGATCCTTTTTAACAAAATGAAGGATGTAGATGTGAAGCATTGAGGGGTTCAAGATCTAGGTTTCCCTCTAGAGAGGATAAGCTCCTAATCCATACTTATGCATTATGATATAAGGTTCAAATCAATTGAAAGCAAACTTACCTCCCTTGATTTTCTCCATATTAGTGATATGTTGATTTTCCTTTAAAATAAGATCTCCAATATTGAATTCTCATACTCAAAGGTGCTTATCATAAGTGTGCTTGACTCATTCTTGATAAACATAAAGATGAGTAAGTGTTAATAAATGTCATTCATCAAGTAGATAAATTTGGGCTAAATGTTCTTGATGATAATCACTCTTAGAGATGAGATCTTACAGGGATATATGAAGAGAAGGGATTTGGAATCCAAGAGGCAAGATCACCTCTGCTCCAAAAACTAGATAGAAATGAGTAGGATCCATAGGGTTTTTAATGCTAGTATGATCGGCCCATAAGGCAAAGGGGATGTGTAAGTGCCAATCCCAATAAGATGCATTAACCATTTTAGTTAGTATGTTATTGAGAGTTTTTTTAGAGGATTTTGCCTATCTATTAGCTTGAGGATGATTGGGTGATGAGAAACTTAAATTGATACCAAATGCATCACAAAGACCTTAGACTTATTTATTTTTAAAGGATTTACCATTGTCGGTAATAATTTTGTGAGCAACACCAAAATGACAGATGATATGATGGTTGATAAATTTAACAATCTTTTCAGCTTTGGTTGAGATAAGAGGAATAACCTCGACCCATTAGTAAAATATTTAGTCATGTTGATGATATAATGATGTCACTATGAAGAGTGAGGGTTAATCTCACTAATAAGGTCTAGCCCCCATTGTGAGAAGGGCCAAAAATCTATGGATACGCAAAGACAATGGCTAGGTGCATGATGTAAATTAGCATGTCGTTGACATTTAACGTATATTTTCACATAATCACATCAATATTGGTTAAGGGTAGGCTAGTAATATCCAAGATGAAGGATGTGTTTAGTGTTGGCTAGGCCACTAAATTATCCCCCATAGATCCCATTATGCATTTTCCTGATAGCATGAGAGGCTTCATGCCTATGTATGCAACAAAAGAGGAGACCATCAAAGCTACATTTATAAATAATTCCCCCTAGTATGGTATAATGTGAGGTTCTATGGATAAATTTTCATCGAGTATTTATAGAAAGACTAGAAGGAATGATGATAAGATTGAGATAGTCAAAGGTCTATTGATACCAAAGGTTGAGTTGGGTCTCCTCTACATTAAACATGGTGGGAGAGTCTAATTTGACATAAGAAGGATAGGTAATTTTGTGGATAATGGCATATATCTTAGATTCAATGGCTACAAATAGGATATGAGAAGCAAGGGAAGCCATCATATCAACAAACTCATTCATGGATCATGGAGTGGTTTGGATATGGTAGTGTTTGAATGATGTTAACAGTACATCAATTCATTATTTGTAATATTGCAAGATATCATTCTTGCACTAGTAAGAGACATTTATTTGATTGACAACAAGTTTGGAGTCACCAAATATGTTGATCATTTTGACTCCCAAGGCTAATGTGGGTTGGAGGCCTATCACTAGGGCTTTATACATAGCCATATTAATGGTACATTCAAAATCTAGCTTGAAGTATAAAGGAAAAGGTTCACCATGAAGGGGAATAAGGATGATCCTAGCTCCCCCACCATGTTGACACTTTGATCTATCAAATAACATGGTTACTTGATAGGTAAATTCTACCTAAGAGAGGGTCATGATAGATTCATCAAGCAACTCAAGAAAAAGAGGTTGATCATTTGTTAATGGTGCTTTGGCTAATTAGTCAGCAATGACTTTCCCTTTAATTGACTTATACTAAAGAAACTCAAGGTCAAACTCAGCCAAAAGCATAAGCCACTTGGCCATACATTAGTTTTGGTATGGCTTGCAATGCATATACTTGAGTGGGTCGATATTGGTTATGACATAGGTTTTGTGTTGAGAAGGTAGTGTCAAAGTTTGGTGGCCACGAAGACCAAAACTAGGTAAAGTTTCTTGGTATGGGTGTACCAAGTCTCCTACACTACAAGCATGTGAATAATGTAGTAAATGGATTTTTCTTTATGTTGTTTATCTTGGTGAGCAAGTATTTCCCCTAAGGAGTAATCGGTGGTGGATATATAAAGGTAAAAAATTTGATCATCTTTGGGAGGAATGAGGATAGGTGGAGATAAGAGGTACTTTTTAAGTGAATCAAAGGCCCTTTGATAGTTTTTATTCCACTTAAATGATGCATCCTTCTTAATAAGGTAATGGAAGGGTTGGCATATATCTAAGAGCTGGGAGATAAAGTGACAAATGGATTAGAGCTTCCCCTATAAGTTGTAGAGTTGCTTGAGGTGGGTAGGATGAGGCATGTTGAGGATTACTTTGATTTTGGCTAGATCAAATTTTATTCTTTAAAGGGAGATGATAAATCCAAGGAGATTTCTTGACAAGACCATAAAAATACACTTATTTGGGTTGAGGTAAACATGGTAATGGATGAGGCATTCAAAGATAATCTTAAGAATGGCCAAATGTTCTTTACAACATTTGAATTTCCTAAGAAGGTCATCGACATAGTCTTCTACAATTTTTTGGATAAGGTCATGGAAGATGTAAGTCATAACATGTTGGTAGGTTGCACCAACATTCTTCAATCCAAAAGGCATCACCCTATAACAAAAATTTCCCCATAGGGTGATGAAGGTAGTTTTGTATTGATATTTAGGCATAATTAGGATCTGATTGTAACCTGAGAATCCATATATAAGAGATAACATCTTATGACTAGATTTAAAATCAACAAGATGGTCAATGCTTGGTAGAAGAAATTCATATTTCAGGTAAGTAAGGTTGAGGTCATGAAAGTCCACACAAATGCAAAGTCCCCTTATGTCTTTGGTGATAGGTATAATGTTCAAGGCCCATTGGGGATAGTCAATGGGTTGAATGAAATTTATGGATAGGAAATGTTGAATATCTTCTTTGATGAGAATGGATATGCAAGGGTGCATTCATCAAAGCTTTTGCCTAATGGGCTTGGCATTGCAATAGGTGACTATATTGTGGGTAGTGATGGAGGGGTTGATTCCTGGCATATCATTATAAGACCAAGTAAATGTTATGTTGTGGTCTTGTGGGAAGGAGAGGAAGTGTTGAATCTCCTTGTAACTTAGTGAGTGGCCAATTTTGATAATGTGTGGGTTATCTAGAGTGGCCAAGTTGATATCGATAGTGGATTCATTTAACCTGGTTGAAGTCTTAGAATGAAGATACTTGTTAATAGAGGAATATTTTGCACCAAGATAGGTGAGAATGGAATCATCATCCTCACACCAAATGATGTTAATGGTAAGAGAGTCATCTCCTATCATCTTAGTGTGGGTCATAAGAATGGTTACGATCGCCCCCTCCATTTGATAAGTCAAGGGTGTTACAGATAATGTTTACATGAGAGATTTATAGGATGGTAATTAATAAGGTTGATATTTACCATGAGATAAATAGTAACAGGTTGTTAGTAATTAGTGGTTATAACTGTATAGTTAATATGGTAAGTTAGAATATTATTGTTGTGATATATTGTTATTTGTTATAACAATATATCTTAATAGGTTTTGAGTTTTTATAGGTGAGATAAATTAGTAGAGTGATTATATGATATTCCTATAAATATGTATTATTTTGTATTTATTAATTAATTAGAATTTGAATAATATATTAATAGTATTTTGAAATATCACTATTTATGTATTGGGCTTCTACATGTGTTAATTCTATGTTCGGCTCCTCCAATTATCAACAGTGTTATCAGAGTAGGATTTTTTAGCAACTATAGCTCTATAAAAATATATGAGGGGTAGTTGCTTGTCATTTTGTCCCTATGCATGCAGATTTATTTTTGTGAGAATGAGTTTTCAGTTAATGTTGTTATTGTTGACCATTTACCATAGTCTATATAGTGTGTTGGAAAATGTGAGGAGGAAGAGAGACACTGAAGCATGATGTTGCATTAGATTTTGTTTTATAACATTCTATTATTCATTAATAATATAACATCTATCTTGATTGATCTCTTAGAGACTCCTATTTGTGAGTAGCACTAATAGATTGACAAATTGTATGAGCTATTCCTATATTTTTCATGGTTCATTTATTAAATCTCTCAATTCCACTAGAGATGCTTACATTTGAAAACTTGTCATTGTTATTCCAATCTTGTTTATCAGTGGTGAAATTTGTTAGAGGAAAATTAATATCTAGTGGTTCAGCATTCCATTCTTCATGGTTATGTAGTCATCTTCAGGTTTCAACTCTCTGTTCATGCAACATTATTCACCATACATCTGACAGTTGTCAATTGGATAGTGTGTAAGCATCAAAGTGAAAGAGCCATCACCCCAATTTATGCAAGTGATCTTCCAAGTCTACAATAAGTTCATCAAAAATAAAAATAAAAAAAATCATATGGCCCATATTTTTAATTTCTTTCATGCATTATTTTATTTTTTAATTAAATTCTATGAATTGAATTATAGTTTATAGTCTTGGTTTAAAAGTTCTAAGCCATATTTTAAAATGTCATTAAATATATGATTATGTATGTCATCATTGAGTTTAAGTTGATTTGTTTTTTTTACGTATTTGATTTAGTATTTTCATTTAGTTTTTTTAATTTATTTTCATGAGTATAAGCATTAAATTATGTTATGTCTCCTTTTTGGTATTGAAGAGGGTAGGTTGAGTTGTTCGATAGTCACTTTTCATGATTTAAGAATCTTCTATTATGAAAAGGAAATCATTAAGTTCACAACTGGAGTATTTTTTACTGTGTCAGTATTATTTTATAGGTTATAATTTTAAAGAATTGATATTGTTAATATCAATATTAGAGTTAGTTTGTTAATAAATAATAATAAGTCAAGTTTAGAGTCCATTTAAAATATGTCAAAAGATTCATTGAGTCATTATCATTTGAGTCTATTGTCAAAATCTAGAATGAGTCATGAGATAAAAGGTGTCAAGTTAATAGCTGAGTCAAAATTCAATTTTTTTAAAATAAAAAAAATTGCCTTACAAATACATTTTAATTTGTACTCAACGTCTGAATTTTTTTTTGAGGGGGGGTGGTTTCCCTCAAAAAATTCAAGACTTCATTAGCTGAGTAAGCAATGAAGACATATTGGAGGCTAGAGGATACACAGAGGAAGGAGGTCTTTCAAGGACCTCTCATCAGTCACCAATGATGGGGCTGCATCAATGTTTTGGTGACTTTGTGTGGTGTGTATTTGCTTTTCATTTGTGTGGTGTGTTTTTTGTCACAAAATTTCACATTGTAGGAGGGGAACAGAGAGCAATGTTTCATTTTCCATTCAGAACCAAATCGGCTAAAGTCAAGGAACATTACCAGTGGTAGTCTTCTTTATTTTATGAGATTGAATGGCATGATCATACACAATGGCTACAAGTAAGAACTTGATTTATTATAAGGTCAAATGTGACATTCAATGCATGTTTTCATTTAGTTCCAATTTGATGTGCAGAAGATGTAAACAAATTATTGATGTTTTAACTCTTAGTAGAAAACACTTTAGAGTGTGTTTCTAAGTTTATTGTAACACTCAAATTTGGAAAGGGTTGGTGGTTGATCCTAAAAACCACATATGTAAAAAGGTAGATAAACTTTTACTAGTGTAGTGGTCCTCTGACTGCCATCTTTATTTATGAAGATGATCTACCTGTGGAATGCCAAGTGCATTATTTTCATGGAGTAAATGTGGGATGTGTTCCTTCACATAATTATGGTCATGTGCAAGAAGATAGTCAGTCAGTTGGAAGTTTACACGCCTTTCTTTGATCTAGATTATGAGGCAAACACATGTCACACATTGTAGTAGAAGGACTTATGTTGTGTCAAGTCAACATTAGGGGGGTGAATTTTACAAATAATGTTTATATGGGAAATTTACAAGATGGTAATTTGTAATTTTGATATTTACCATGAGGTAAATAGTAACAGGTTGTTAGTAATTAGTGGTTATAACTGTATGGTTAATATGGTAAGTTAGAATATTATTATTGTGATATATTGTTATTTGTTATAACAATATATATTAATAGGTTTGGAGGTTTTATAGGTGAGAGAAATTGTAGAGATATTATATGATATTCCAATAAATATGTATTATTCTATATTGATTAAATAATTAATTAGAGTTTGAATAATATATTGACAATTTTTTGAAATATCCTTCTCTGTGTATTGGGCTTTTGCATGTGTTAATTATGTGTTAGGCTTCTAAAATTATCAACAAGGTGTTCAAAGTTGATCATGTTGATGGAAAAAAAAGTTAGGGGGGATGATTTCAGAATTCTCAGCTATCAATGGTGGAGTGGATGGTGAGGATGGGATTTCCTTATCAATGATGGTAATAGGAAGTGGGTTGGTTTGTTCTTTAGGTGGCATGAAACTGAGGCCATGATTTTCATGAGGTTTTTAGGCTTTTATCAGAATCAACTCATGTGGCCTATGTTCATATCAACCTAGACCAAATACCTTCCAAGCACACCTATAAAGGTCTATCTAGGCAAGTTTTGGTTTATCCAGATAGGAGAAGTTGGAGGTGACCATAATTTTGGTTTATCCAGATAGGAGAAGTTGGAGGTGAATGGTCAAGGTGAAAAAGATATGGCAGAAGTGTCAAGGGGCTTGTCAAGTTCCCCATAGATGAAATTAGTTTGACAAGTTGGGGGTCTAAAAGGAATAATGGTTCTGATATTAGGGTTATAACTGGGTTGGTGGTCAAGTTTCCCATACTCCTAAAGAGTAGGAAAGGTGTCTAGGGTGAGAGGTGATACTTCCCCCAATAAAATCTGTTGAAAGATTGATTACAAAGGGTTCATTGTGGGGATTTGGGTACAAGGGATAGAAGAACTAGTAGATGCTTCATTAGTAGAAGAAGATGGGGTTTCATCTTTTACAAATGAAGGATTGTTGGATGGGCGAAGGAAAATATCATTGGGTCAATATGCCATGTTGCATGATGTGAAAGGGCTTGGGTCAGCTTGTATTGTAACAACTTACCCTTCATGCTCAAATTTGATGCACTAATGTAGGGTATATGGCACACAACCTATGAAATGAATCTAAGGGCATCCTAGAAAAATGTTGAACTATAACTCTCCTTCAACTACATAGAAGAGCTCAGGAATCATGCAGGGTCTTAGGTGAATGTGAAGGACAATAATTCCTAAAGTTTTGGCCATGGTATCATTGAATGATCAAAGCACTATTGATGTTTATGACATAATGTTCTCAAGTAATTTAAGTTGCTTGTATGTATGGGAGGAGATAATATTGATACTAGTTCCCCCATCAATCATAATCTACTTGATGTGGGTTTCGTTGATGTACATGGTAATGAAGAAATGAGGATATGGATCATCTAGGTAGATAGAGGGTATTTATGAATCCTTGAAGGTAACAAGGTTAGAAATGTGAAGAGCTTTGACAAAGGATGCTATAGGTTTTGGGTCTTTGGGTTTGACCCCTATGGATTACAAAGCCTCTATCATCACTTGGTGGTGATGGGGTGAGGTATTGATTAATTCATAAAAACTCATCTTTACCAATGTTTTGTTAAGCTATTTCATAACTACTCATTGGATTGATTCAAATGGGTTAGATTAAGAGGGTCCCAAGATGGACACTTTGGGCTTAGTTAAAGGTAAGGTTGCTTAGTGTTGATTAGGTGAGTAGGTGATGGAAGAGGGATATGTCCATAAAATGGACACCTTGGCTTTTCCCTTATCCTTGGGTTGAGCCTGTGATCATGTGACCACATGGATGGTATGGATTAGGGGAGGAGTTGGGATGGATGATTGCTTTGATTCTCCTTCACTCTAAGGTGAGAGTGGAAGAGTAGGTAGGTATTGGTTGATGGTTTTTGGTTCTTAGATCAGTGTCAAGATCATGAGAGGCTCATATGATAATAAGTCATCCTTAGGATATAGTTGATGGGCTGTCACTTGGATGACCTTATAGTTCTTTGTGTCATGCACAAGTGTCATATGGTATGAACATATTAATTTATTATTATACCAAGATAGTTTATGAGTATGTGGGTCAAATGGTTTGATAGGAGGCAAGGTTAAGCAAGATGCTTGTAATAGCCTCTACAGGATGGTTGAATAAGATTCAAGCAATGGTAATCAAGAGGCAAAGGTCTTAGGTTTGGTAGTCGAGGTGAAAACCCTTTTAGGAGTGGGTTTAGTGGTAGAGGTTTTGGTTAAATGAGAATTATTAGAGGATGGCTTTAGATTTGGTAGAGAGGTTAATAGCTTGAGGTTAAAATGTTTTGGGGTAGACATTTGAGAGGTAAGCCGCTTCTTTATAGACAATTGGGAGATAGGAGGTATGTTCATGGGTGGCTCAATGAAAATAGGTGTGGATGAAAGTAAGAATGATGGTGTAACAAAAAGTGGTGGTCAAGTTTTGATTGGGATGGTTGGTTTCCCAATTAAGGTAGAGGGATGAGACCCCAAAATAGAGGGAAAAGTGGAAAGGGGAGGTAGAGTTTTGGTTTTTGGGCTTATAGGTACTTTTACCTTCTTTTTTAGCTTAGCATGGGGTTTATTTGATAGGTTTAGTGGGCTCGAAGCCAAATTTACCAATGGGTAAGTAATTTTACGAGTAGGAAATATGCCAAGGTTCTTGGTGGGTTTGGTTATAATGATAGAAGGTGATTTAATGACTTTGGGTGAGTTTTGTTCTGATGGTGCTGCTATAGTTTGATGGGTAGAGGCATCCAAAGGTTGGGTTATGGTGATAGTGGATTTTATAATGGAAATGGTAGGTTGTTTTGACAAAGAAGGCTCATGTTTGGTTTCATATGGGAGCCCAAGCTATTGCAAAAAGGTGTCCCAATCTAGGTTAGGATCAGATATGAACTCCATGTTTTTAACTAGTCTAGAAAAAGGTTTGTAGATGGGTCTAAATCCCCCACTAGTGGATGGAAAGGATAGGCCCAGGTGTTGAGGGTAAGGTAAATCCTCAGTGGGAGGTGTAGGTGAAGTGGTTTATTCCTTAGGAGTGCCTGCTAAAGGAAGAGTGGATTGTTTTATGATTGAGGAAAATGATAAAGTGGGAGTGGTTTCCTCCTCTAACATACATATCAAAGGAGAGGTCGGTGACTCCACTGCCTCAATAAGTGGAGTAGGGGAAGAGGTGATTTGGTCGATGGTATTCTTAGTAGTAAATGTACCAAGAATCATATTGATAGTGTGGGCCTCAGGAGCATGAGAGGATTATCCTTTATTTTCACTATTGGTAGAAGGAGCATGGTTAGGAAATAGTTGTCTGAAGATGTCAAGCGATTGGTTCAAGGGTGTATTAGGGTTATTCAACATAAGTTCCCCCTTATCAATGAGAGTTTGTCAAATGTTCTTAAAGTTATTGCACCTACTAACATCATGTCTAATGACTTGGTGTAAGGTACACCCTTCATTCTCCTTGTACCAACTAGGTATAGGATGAGAAGAATTGAATTATTGTGGAGGTTGGATTGGGGGAAGCTATATGATATTGGCTTTTCATAATCTCTCCAAGACTAAAGTGTATGACTCCCCAAGTGAAGTAAATTACTTTTTGGGTGTTTTGGTTTGGGTTCTTAGTATTCTAATTAGAGGAATCAGAAGAGTTAGATTGGCTAACAATGGGTGGAGGGGTGGTCTTAAGGATAACTACATTTGTCGTTCCCTTATTTTTGGAGTTAGTGCTGGTTTGGTTATTGGGTTTGGAGGAGGAATCCTCATTTTTTTTAAAGATATAATTCTTATTTCTCAATTTCAACTTCCCCTCATCAATGGCTCTATTCTCTAGTTTCTTTTCCATGGTAAAATCCTCGTCAAAGGTTTTGAAGTTTTGAACCCACAAAGTAGAGGAAATGTGTTTGGCATAAGCCTGGGTAAAGAGTTCAATCATCTCAGGTTGAGGTAGAGAGAAAGAGAGTTGGTTTATCAAACTTCTCTAGTGGGATACAAAGTTAGCAATGGATTCATCATCAAATTGTTGAATGGAGTAGAGATCAGTGATGGAGACTTTCTTAGAGATGTTTATGAAAAAGTGGTCTAAGAAGATCTAAGTTAGTTGGGAAAAAGAAAAGAGGAAGTGATTTGTAATGGCACTGTACCAATCTAGTGTCAGACCTAATAGAGACATGGGTAAGGTACAAAGAAATAAATCATCATCATAGGCAATCATATAGCACAAATGCCTAAACACTCTTAGGTGTTGTTGAGGGTCCTCCTTACTCTAAAACTTTGAGAACTTTGATAGTTCCCATTGAGGAGGATGTGGTTAAATGGGGATAGATTGGTGAATTGGTTCATTACAAATTTAGTCATATGGAAAAATATTATGAACTCCAAAAATGGATTACTCCAAAGTAGTCATTTTGTTCATTGACATTTTGACAAGGCTGGTTTGGGGCTATATACCCCCACAATTGTAAGGCAGGTTGTGATGGGTTTGGGTAGGTGTAGCATATGGGTAGTTGGTGGGGGGTTGATAATCTACCACATATTGGTATGTGGACATGGTTGGTTAGGATGATGACACATATGAATATGTGGAGATAGGTGGTTGGGTGGGAGGTAAAGGTATATGCCCTTATGGGTTAGGGATGTAGCTCAAGTTTGGTATGATGGGAACATGTTGAGAGATTAACATAGGTTGGGTAGGAAATATGATTGGGCTAGTAGATAGAGGGTAGGTGGTAACTTTGGTAGTGATGGGTGGAAGGGTAGGAGGTATGGGAACCACCAAGCTCTAGATTAGAGTGGAGGTAGGTAGGTTGGAAATGAGAGGATTGGTGGTGGCACTAGTAAAGGGTAATCCTATAGTAAGGGAAGTACCAGTTCCTAAAGGTTGGGTTGCTCCTATACTATGAGGGTTATTAGTTAGGAAAGAAGGTGATTGGGTGTTGCTTGGTTGTGTGAGCTAGTTCTAGATGGTTGTATCAGTAGAGCTATTGGTAGAGGATGATGTTTGGGTGAATAAAGGTTGGGTGGAGATGGTGGCTATAGAAGTGTCACCCATAAGGTGGGATGGCATGTCATAGGGTTGGTCAATAGGTGGAACCAAATTAGGGGTATGATGGGATATGGTGTTAAGGTAATGTTAGACGGCTATGGGGTTGTTATCTAGAAAGATGGTGAAATCCACATCATCTTAGGAAACTATTCAAGGGATGGTAGAACTCCTAAAAGGATGAGGATAACTCTTTGCATCTAATATGTACTCCATGGATGAGGGAGAAGAAGAAGATGGATGATTAGGAAGTGGGCCCTAATTTGCTTAGTTTCTTATTTATTTCCTATTCAAAACCATGAAAATGAGGAAAGGAGGAAGATACAATCAATCTCACAACTCAATCAAAGAGAAGACAAGAAAAAGTCAAGGAAACAAAGCACACACTAAAGCATGTTTAAATCTTAAGGTTCTTTTTAGTCTCTCTTGTGGCTTATGCCTTAAGCTTCAAGAATTGTGTGACTCAAATTGGCTTCTAAAAAAGGTACTAGAAAATAAGTCTAGGGTTGGTTTTAGGTTGTGTTTAGGATCTTAAAGGGATCTGTGTTGGAAATCAGTATGTGGCTTGATATTGGGGTCAACCCCCTCACTTAACACACTAAAGTGATAAGGGTTTTGGGTGATTATCCAAGATATATCAATTCTCAAAGTTCATACTCAACTAGAGAGCTGATTTGGTTCTCCCCTTGGTGATGAAATACAAGTAAGATGGCCGAGAAAGGTGATCACTAGGTAGTGAAATCTCAGTCGACCTTTATGTTAATGTTTGATTCTTAATCAAATGTAAGTGGTTTGGTCTTGTGTGTGTGATAAGAGTGAAGCTATGATTAATTCACTTGGTTAATTAAGCTATGTAAACTACAATAAGAAAGCAAACAA
This sequence comes from Torreya grandis, assembly GCA_037957365.1. Taxonomy (NCBI): domain Eukaryota; kingdom Viridiplantae; phylum Streptophyta; class Pinopsida; order Cupressales; family Taxaceae; genus Torreya; species Torreya grandis. Next base: position 85,672 of record JARHVA010002185.1, read on the forward strand.
TGTATGTAGTCAATTTTAAGCTTAAAAATGAAAATTTGATTTTGTTGTGTTAGCAGAGAACAAGAAGAAGAAGCACCTAGATGTACCTATGAACCTAAAAAAAGACTCAAGTGTCCCACTGGGCATGCCAAAATGTTTCAAAGAAATTTTGATTATATTCTTCAGAGGAAAGAGAAGAAACTCAAAAAGGGTATGGTATAAAAACCTAATATGTTGTGCACACATTGATCTAGATGGTTGTATATAGTCCTCTTTGGCTTGGGAGGAATGACCTGTAGATAAAAAATCACTAAAATAAATGGTTGGATTAATTAGATAGTAGGGTGGATTGCCTAGCAAGCTATATCCAAGAAGCACAAGCTTCCTTAGAGGGTGTCAATCAACACTTTCAAACAATCTAGTTCTAAAAATGAAAGATACATTACTTGCATATATCATAGAAAACACTGAAATGAAATACAAAAAGTGTTTGATAAATGATTAGGTGATCTTTCCTAATTATGGCAATAAATAAATTGATATTCATGCCAAAGGAATCACATGTGGTTTAGAAAATAGAGAAAGGTTCTATGATTAGGTGAGGGATCTAAAAGATGGATTTGGTTGAGGTCTAGTGGGTAAAAGGACTTGTTATTTATTTTCTTGATAGTGATTATTGGTGGTTGGGTGTGACTGTCAATGGTTAGGGTGACCATCAGTAGTTAAGACAGATCATTAGTGATTAATTTGACTATTGATTATTATTATGGGTTCTAGGTGTGTTCAAAAAATATGTTTTGATGAGGCTACAGAATGGAATTCTAAAAGATGGTTTTGGGTTGGGTTGATTTCAAAATAGAAACAAAGTAACTAATTTTCTGAAAATAGATACTTAGCTTGTTGGTTGTTGATCTGAATAATAGTTGAGGTGGTTGGTTGGTAAACTTGTTGGAGTCTAGAGCAATTTTTGCAGAGTAACAGTACTTGGTTATTGGTTGATGGATGATAGCACTTTGGATCTCTATCATACTCATTGGTTTACTAAGTCACTGGAAAAATGGCCTACCAAAGAAATTATGATACAAGAAGTTCTTAATAGTTGTGAATGCAGATGATTAACCAATTTTGGATCCTTTTTCACCTCTTTTTCCTCTCTTTTTATAGGAAGGAAGGAGAGGTGTAACAATAGGTTAATAATAGATTCAACAAGTATTTCAAATTTAGATTTCACATGCATTGGATTGCACATCAATTAGATGAGATAAATATAAAAAACAAGCTAGAGTTGACTGGAGTTTGACTGTTCAAGCAGTGGGAACCTGACCATTGGTAGTCAGGCCTAACCATTGATGATTAGGATGACTGTCGGTGGTCGAGGGTCAAAAGGTAATTTTGGTAAAAAACTTTAGTTAGTTAGCTAGTCAACTAACCTAGCTTAGGTTTGCAGTTGAAGGGCTACAGGATAGTCCCTAGGGGGTCCCAAGGTGGTCTAGGGGTGTTTTGACATATAGAACCATTGTGTGTGGTTTTCTAGTGTCTAGCCAACCATGCCCTAGTAGTCTCTCTACCTACTCCTATAGTGAGTGCAAAAATCTGCTTGTATGATATGATAGTATGGTGAGCATCATTTATTAGTGTAAGTATATTGGCACAAACATAATGAGTAGTGAATAGGAAAATACCTAACAATATGTATAGCTAAGCAATGGTGGTTGTTACCATATTATATTTTTTTAAATGTCTAAAAATTATACAAATATAGCTTAAGCTTCTAATTAAATTACTTGTTTAATAATTAATGCAATTACCTGTGCAGTGACAAAATTATTTTGCTTAACAAACTCAATAAAAAAATATCACAATAATTGTGCCACTTTACCATATAGACTATGTATAAGACTATTTCACACCTCAAATCCTTTGTCTCACCCATAAATTTACTAGTTGAATAGAAGTTATAAGTTGAACAAGGTACAATTCACATATAGAACCCAAACCTAGACTACTCAATTTTAATAGGAAAATATTTAGAATGGTAAAAGGGTCAATGATTATTGATAGGTTATTGGTTACATGGTGTGGTTTAACTACCCAATCCATCCTACTCAAGTTTATCTATGAATCATGAATGATGGGAAGATACCATGCTCACTTATCTTACATATTTCTTTATTTTTAGCCAAGAAATACATTTTTTTATATGTTCTATTTACATATACCTATACTTCATATATGTGTATTATTTTGGTATATCACTCCATAAAACTTTCATCAATAACTCTACAAAACAAGTTCATCTATATTTCCACAGTTAAACTTTCTTGCACAGTCTTGCACCTCAAATATTATTTTTATCAAATACAATTTGAAAGCAAAGACCACTAAAAATATAATAAAATGAAAAATGTTTAACCACTAATAAGAAAATATGTGTTCTTGAAAATATCACCTTTAACCAAGCTAAACACAAATTGTTAATTAAAAATAACTTAAACATATTTTCAAATGTGATGTTTATGTAAAATTTAGATTAAACATCTTTTCAAATGAGATTTTTATGTAAAATTTAGACCAAACATCATTATTGTATATTTTTATACCTCTCTCTTAAAGAAAGAATTAAAAACTACATCCAACAATATACATATTAGCATATATGTATGTGTTGGCCAATGAAGATGAATAAGTATAAAAGTGTGCATCCAATTTTTTTAGTGCTCAGAGAGCATAATAAGCACATGCATTTCAAAAAATGCAAAGTGAAAATGCATAGGGCACAAGAAATTAGTGTATTAGGTGAGACCCTAATTTTGAGTCTAGATTAACACCATCATGCTTAGTGGAACATGAGGAATTGGTTTTGTAGATAAACCAAGCAACTTGGGAGTGCATGGAACAAAAGGCCCTACCAAGTCTTGGAATGTGTTGATGATGAAAAAATTTTAAGTGAAAAACATGGAGTGTAGTGAATGGGAAAGAGGTTGTATGAACCACTGAGCACAAATTGAGGAACACCAATCCTAGAAGCTAGCAAAGAATGATTTGTTGAGAAATTTGACACTAAGCCAAGCTATTACATGAAAGGGTTTGGAGTAGATCTAACATTATGGCATGAATATAACATTAAGTTAGTTAAGTGATTTATTGTAAAGTAGTCATACATTCTCATATTTAGAAATAGTCTCACAATTTAATGGGTGCATATTATTATTTTTAACCACAAGGTGGTGGATAATACCTATAAAATCCCACCTTGCCTATTACTTTAGGTTATTTTCATTATTATTGATACTATCATTATTTTATATGACATTATTGTTGTTGTTATGTTTTGTTTTTTAAGAATTTGTTGATCTTGTTGTTATCCTTGATTAAAAAAATTAAGTCTATAACATTCATGTAATAATGTGTATTATTTCCAAGAAGCTGAAGCTTTCATTAAATATTAACGGTATTATCCAATTTGTTTATTGAACTTATAATATGATGGTGATGATTTTATATTGAATCTTTACATAACTCTTCCTTTTTATTTATGACAAGTGTTAGTTCATGCCTATGTTAATCTAGAAAGTAACAAGGTTAAATGGTTTAAAATATTTTGAAATTACCCAACCACACCCTAGTAGTCTCTCTCCCTACACCTTGGGTGAGCATGCAGATCTTTTTGTGTGATATGCCAGTGTGATAAGTATCATTTATTAAGGTAATCACACTAGCACAGATATAATGATTGGTGCATTTGAAAATACCTCAACACTTTGGCTCTATTGCCAAAATGTTTTTAAACTAATCACATAATATGTTGTTAGGAGATGATTCACCATATTTCCTTGGAAAACATTGAGAGGTGGCTATCAGAGATAGATTGAGCCTTTACAACTAATCATCCTAGCTTAGGAAAGCATACACCTATGAAATAGGTGAAGTATTTATCTAATCCTCTCTATGATGAGTTTTTCTATTAGTTACTTGGTCATATTCATGCATGGTTGGTCTATATGGTATGGGCCAAATTAGGAAAATTGGCACAAAACATACCTTGACAAAATCCGTGATTAAAAAAACACAATGCAATGATGAAGTTTGGACCAGGGCAATAGATGTCTAATGGAAGGGTGAACTAAATAATTATCTTTTAGAGTTCTTATTTTCTACATATTTTTTACAAGAAGAAGCAAAGTATACATTTTGGTGCTAGTAAAGTAGATCTTATATATCATAAATACCTTTGGATATTGAGAAGCTCATTTTAGATTGAGGCATTGAGAATCTTCCCATTGAAGGCTAAAACTATCATGTGCATGGGCTAAATGGATGGTAGAGTGAAAAGGGAAAGTAAGGTATATAATATAAAAAATTTAAGAGTGGAGAGATAGATAAATTCAACATGGAGAACCCACATGTGTGCAAACATAGGTGGCATAGATATGGTGAAGGACAAAAAATTGATTACCACCATGAACTTTAAGAAGGTGAGAGTTAAGTTAGGGAGATGCTATGAGGACTAGTTCAAAATAAGAAGGCTATGAATATTATTCTCACACTAAGGAATTGTGATCCAATGAGGGTGTAGACACCAAAATTCTACACATGATGGTTCCAAATGTCACAACTCCCCTGAACCACCTTGGGACCCCCTTGGGCCCAACCTTAGCCTCTCAACCATAAACTAGACCTAACCCAAATCAAACTAACCTACTGGCTAAACCCACCTTTTTAACCCAACTTGACCTTAACCCTTGACTGTCGATGTTCACCCTGACCATCGACGGTTACCCTGACCACTAACGGTCAAGTTTTACCATTTGAACCACTAAATACCAACATTACTTTGACTTGATTTTCTATAATTAGATTATCTAATTCGTGTGAGATCCCATGCATATGAGATTTAAATTTAGAAAATAAGTTAGACCTCTTATTAACATCTTGTTTCACCTCTCCTACCTACCTATAAAGAGAGAAGAGGAGAGGGTGAATCGAAATCTAGGAATCAATCAATCATCCAAAACTATCAAGAGATTTTGTATACAAAGTTTATTTTGTATGCGTTCTCCAAGAGAATCCAACAACTCAATAATCCAACCATCACAATAGAGAGCATAAGTGCTATCATCCATCATCCAATAGCCAAATATCATTACTCTACCAGAATTGCTCTAGTCTCCACTACCTCAACCATTCATCCAATCAACCACTGACAAACTAAGTATTTATTTTTAATTATTCAATCACTTTATTTGTATTTCATAATCAACCCAGCCCAATCCAATCTCTCAGAAACCCATTCTTTAACCTTGTCTAAATAGTGTTTTACTACCCAAACCCAACCCATAGTAACCGTCGATGATTATCAAGACCACTAACAGTTTGTCCCAATCACTGATAATTACCCTAACCATCAACAGTAACCTTAACGACCAATGGTCACTATGGAATAAAATAATATCAAGCTATTTTCACCCACTTACCCTCAACCAAATCCAACTTTCTTTGTCTCTACCTATTCATAGAACCTTGCCCTATTTTTTGAACCACACCTGAGCTATTTAGCATTAGTATTGACTCATTTATTACTATAATTAGTGAATTTTATCTATTTATTTATCAAGCATTTCTTGTACTTGATTTTATCATCTTTTATTATTTATGCAAGTACTTTATCTTTTTATTTATGAACTTAATTATTTAAAAAGCATGGATTGACAGCCCTGGAAGAAGCCCTTACTTCCAAGATCTAGCTAGTGCTAGGAAATCCACCCAACTATCTATCTAACCAATCATTTGCTTTAGTGTTTTCTTATTTACATGTCATTCCTCCCAAGCCAAAGAGGAAGTCTCTACAATCATTTGATTCAATGCACGCACAACCAAATAGGTTTTTCTACCATACCCATATCTAGTTTCTTTCTTCTTCTTTTATCAGAATATAAGATGAAATTCTTTGAAACATTTTGGCATGCCTGGTGGGACCCTTAAGTATTTACTTGATTTTCTTTTTTTTGCATCTACATGTTATTATCCATATTTTATGCTCATAAATATAATTAAAATTTCTTTTGGGTTTAAAATCAACTACATACATTGGTTGCTTGCAAGTTTAGCTCACTTAGTTAAATTAAAGAAAATTAATTTGATTGGAGCATCACTTGTATCACACACACAAACCAAACCACCTACATCAATCAAACATCAAAGCAACTTGACATAAGGCCCTACTAGGATTTTATCACCTAGTGGTCACCTTACCCTTTTCGAGTGATCCTACTTGGAGGTCATTACCAAGGACCAACTCAGCTCTCTAGTTGAGTATAAACTCTAAAAATTGATATATATTGGCTAAGCACCTAACACCCTTATCGTTGCGATGTGTGAAGTGAGGGGGTAGGCTCCAATACCAAGCCACATATTGATTTCTAATATAGATCCTTTTGAAATACTAAACACAACCTTAAACCAACTATAGACTTCTTTTCTAGTACCTGCTCTACAAGCCAATTTTAGTCACATAGTTCTTAAAGTTTAAGGCATAAGCCAAAAGAGAGACTAAAAAGAGCTTCAGGAATTAATGTACTTTTTAGTGTGTGTTTGATTTCCTTGCTTATTTCTTGTCTTCTCTCTATTTGAGTGGTGAGATTATTTTTGTATTATCTCTCCCTTATCTTGCATGGTTCTAACTCACCAGTAATGAAAGAACCTATCAAAATAGAACCCATCAATAAATGAATTAACCTCTTATACCTCCTCATCCATGGAGCACATCTCTAAATCAAAAAACTCTCCTCATCTTTCAGGAAGTCCTTTATTCCCTTGGGTAGTTCCCAAGGATATACAAACTTTTCCACCTTCTTAGATAACAATCTTGTGGCCCTTCAGCATTATCTCAACACCATGCCTCACCATACCCTTACTTTGATTCCACCTGTGGACCCACCTTATGGCATGCCTTCTCACCTTATGGGGAACACTTATATTGACACAATCACCACCCAACCTTGACTACCCAAGCATCTTCATCTATCAATAATCTCTTTGAGACTACTATGGAAAACCAACCTACCAATACCCTTATGCCTTCCACCCCCACCAATAACTCCTCTACCCTAGGATAAACCTAACCATTAACCACTTATACTCCACTCACCATGGGAGTACCTACTACTAGCATTGCCAACCTTCCTTTAGATACCCCCAATCCATTAGTCACTACCCCACTTCAAAATCTTGTGGTGTTTATACCATATACCTTACCACCAATCAATACAACTAGCTTTCCTTTGGTTACTAACCCAACCAAAACTCCTACCCAACCCACCTTAACCTCTCAATAGGTGCCCATCACACCTAACCTAGGTTACATCCCTAACTAGTAAGGTCATGTACCTCTACCCACTACCCAACCACCTACATCTATCTACCTATACATGACATCCACCCAACCACCTGTGTTTACATATTAATATATGGCATCTCTTCAACCTCATACCAATTATCAATATGTCACCCAGCCATCATAACAATATGCACCTTATAACCTTTCAGGTGTACAACCCCAAAGGGATCTAATGAAAGTTCTCATAGATAAAATGACTAATTTGGAGTCATTCATCTCTGGTTCTCACAATATTTTATCATATGACCAGATCTGTAATGAACCCATTCACCCATTTGTCCCTATCAGACCATATCCTCCTCAATGGGAACTTCCCAAGTTTTCTATATTTCAAAGAAAGGATGACCCCCAACATCACCTCAGGGCATTTAGGCATTCATGTTATTTGATTTCCTAAGATGATGCTCTCCTTCTTTGTACCTTCCCCATGTTCCTATTTGATACAGCACTAGATTGGTGTAGTTCCATCACAAAAAATTCTCCCTTCTCCTTCACCTAGCTAGCCCAAACTTTCTTGGATCACTTTTCAATAAACATCTCTAAGAAAGTTTCCATCATTGAACTTTACTCTATCTGGCAATTTGATGATGAATTTATTACTAATTTTGTAGCCCATCAAAGGAGTTTAATCAATCAACTTTCTTTATCCCTACCACAACCCAAGCTAATAAAACTTTTTACTTAGGCATGTGCCAAACACATATCTTCTACATTGTGTGTTTATAGATTTAGAACCTTTGATGAAGATTTTACCATGTCACGTAATCTAGAAAATAGATCCATTGATGAAATAAAGTTAAAATATAAAAACAAAAACTCTACCTACAAATCCAATGAGGTCTCTTCCTCTAAACCAAGCAACCAAACCAACACCAATGCCAAGATCAAGGGAACTAAAAATGTGGTTGTCCTTAAGACCATTCTTCCACCATTTTTTAATCAACCAAACTCTTCTAACTCCTTAAATCAAAACATGAGGAACCAAAACAAAAATAATCAAAAGCAATTTACTCTACTTTGGGAATCTTATGCTTCAATCCTGGAGAAGTTTTTAAAAGCTAATATCATATATCTTCTTCCCATCAAACCCCCTCAACAATTTGATTCTTCTCATCCTACACCTAGCTTGTACAATGAGAATTACCTATGTTCTTTCCATCGAGTAGTTGGGCATGATGTTAGTAGGTGTAATACCTTCAAAAAAAATTCCAAACCCTTATTGATAAGGAGGAACTTGTGTTGGACAACACCAATGCACCTCCAAACCAAGCCCTTAACATTTTTAGATAACCTTTTCCCAATCATGCACCTACCAACATGAGAACAACAAAGTTGAGTCCTCTCATGATGCCCATACCATCAATATGGTTCTTGACATGCTCATTATTGATGAACCTACCATCCAATCTACCTATTATTTACCCTCTCCACTTATTGAGGTAGTGGAGTCACCTTCTCTTCCTTTGAAGACCTAAACTAAGGAAATACCATCTTCCCCTCCTCCACTTATTGAGGTAGTGGAGTCATCAATCCCTCCTTCAATTGACATACCAAAGCAAGAAACCATCACCTCTTTACCTTCTCCCTCAACTATCAAACAATTCACCCCTCCTTTAGAGATCATTCCCAATAAAGATATCACCATATCTACACCTCCCACAAAGGAACCATCCATCCAAACCTTACATCATTTGATTCAAGAAAAGGACAAGGTTACCATTCCCCTTCCTCAACCTATGGGTCTATCTTTTGAACCCACTACATAGGGAACAAAACTAGTCTATAAACCATTCTCTAGACTAGTTCATAGATTGGAATTTGTCTCCAAACCTGACATAGATCAAGCTACCTTTTGGCAACAATTGGGTCTCCTTTACATCACCAAACAAAAACCCCCAACCACATCTTTAACATAATAACCCATCACTTCCATTATCCAACCCATTATCAAACCAATCAAAGCCCCTACCAACCCAACCATCCAAAATAACCAAACTCCAAGATACCAAATCATCCTCTATCCCTTCAACCAAACCAACCAAAAACCTTGGCATTTTCCCTATGCAAAGCCTTAATCACCCATTTGTGAAAGTGGAGATAACCTTACTAAACCCATCAACCAAACACCAAACCAAATCAACCAAGGAAGTAAAACCACCAAAAGGGTAAAGTTTTGTCTCCCTCAACCTAGCCTTCTATTTTGGGACCTCATCCCTCTACTTTGATTAGGAAGCTAACTGTCTCAACCAAAACCCAACCACTACTTTTGGTTATGCCATCACACTTACTTTATGACACACCCATCTTCATCAAGCCATCAATAACCAAACTAGCTACCTTGACATCTTCTACCTCCAACCTATCAACTTCTTTACCTAATCCAAAATCATCAATTAAGAACACCACCTTACCCAGGACCTATACCACAAAGTGCAAAACCTCTAGGCCCTCACCACCTTTAGCTAAGTCTTACTCAAATATTTTCCAAATGTTATTGGAAACTTCTTGATTGATGTTACCTCTTATTAGACAATTTGACCCTCTTGGTCCAAAACCAATCTGGTATAATGATCACCAAGTGTGCTCCTATCATAGGACACCCAAGCATGACACAAAGAATTGTAAATCTCTCCAAATCATAATCCATCAGCTCTATAATAAGGATAATCTATTAGCAGATGAACCTACCATGAGCCCACTACTAAACCAACTAGCAACAACCAATACCCATCACCTACCTACTCCCCCACTCTCACCTCAGAGTGAGGGGGAACCAAACCAATCTCCCACCCCAACTCTTCCCTCTATCTATACTATCCAAGTGGTCACATGATCACATGCTCAACAAAAGGATAAGGGGAATGTGAAAGTTTTTATCCTAAGGACATACCCATCTTTTACCTTCCAACCAAGTCAAATCCAAGAATCTTCGCCTTCAACTAAACCCAAGGTATCTATCTTAGGTACCTCTCAATCCAACCCCTCTAAATCAATCAAAAGAGTGGTTCTCAAACAAATTCACCAAACCCTAGAAAAGATGAGCCTATATGAATTAATTTCTACCTCACCTCATCATCACCAAGTAATGTTAGAGGCATTGCAATCAATAGAGGTCCAATCTGAAGACCCTCAACCTATGGCAGCCTTTATTGGCACTCTCCAAATTTATAACCTTGTCACTTTTAAGGATTTAAAAATACTTTCTATCCACCCTAATGACCCAGATCCCCCTCTTTTCATCACTACTTACATCAACCAAACCTACATCAAATGGGTTATGATTGATAGAGGAGCTAGTATTAACATCATATCTTCCCATGCCTATGATCAACTTAAACTACCAAATAATGTCATGTCCAAAACCTCGATTATCCTCTTATCCTTCAATGACACCATGGCCACTACTTTGGGAATGTTGTCCTTAATATCTATTTAGGACCTCACACACTCCCAAAACCCTTCTATTTAGTGGAAGGCAAATTCTAATATAATGTTTTATTGGGATGACCTTGGATCTTCTCCATGGGTTGTGTACCCTCTACCCTTCATCATTGCATCAAATTTGAGCATGAAGGTCAAGTTGTCACTATACAAGTTGACCCAAGTCCCTTTTCATCATGCAACATGACTTATCGACCCAACGACGTCCTCCTACCTCCATCTAGCACACCCTTATCAACCAAAGACAAGCCCTCAACCATAAAAGAAGAAGCCATATCTTTTTCTACCAATGAGGCATCTATTAGCTCATCAATCTTCTCAGATCAAATCCCCATCATAAACCCCTTGGAATCAACATTATAATGCATTTTACTTGGGGAATATCACCTCTTGACCCTTGATGCCTTCCCTACTCCCCATGAGTATGGGTAAATTAACAATCAACACATGTATGACCTCAATATTGAAGCCATTATTCCCCTTAGACCTTCAAATTTTCAAACCCCTTTCATCTATAGGGGACTTGACAAACTCCTTAGCACTTTCATTACCTCTCTTTCACCTTGACCATTCACCTTTGGCTTCTCCTATCTAGATAAACCAAGTTTTGCCAAAACATATCTCCATCGGTGTGCTTGGAAGGGTTTTGGTCTTGGATGATATGAGCAGGGGCCGCATGAGTTACTTTCAATCTAAACCCAAAAACCCCATGAGAAACATGACCTATGCTTCTCTCCACTAGACTAGTAAACCAACTCACTTCCCATCACCAACATTGATGAGGAAATCCCATCCTTGCCAACCCCTTCACCATCAGAATTGGAAGATCTTGACATCATCCCCCCTAACTTTTTTTTCATCAACATGATCAGCCTCAGACCCCTAACTTATCAAAAGGATGGGGTGACCATAAAAATCCCTATGACCCATCTTGAGATAATAAGAAATGACTCTCTTATCATTAATATCATTCAATTTTAAGATGATGATGCCATTCTCACCTATCTTAGTGTACCAGATTCTTCCATCCACAAATCCCTACCTCCTCAAACTTTGAACATGTTGAATGAATCCACCATGGATATCAACTTAGACACTCTTGACAACCCCTACATTATCAAAATTAGCCAATCACTAAATGTTGAAGAGCTTTAGGACTTCCACTCCTTCCTTTAGGACCATAGCATAGCATTCACTTACTCTTAAAATGACATGCCTAGCATCAACCCCTCCATCGCTACCCACAACATAGTCACCAACCATGATGCCAAACCTGTCAGGCAAAAACTTCAATAAATACACCCTCACATATCCCTTCTCATCAAAGAAGAGCTTCAACATCTCTTATTTGTTAATTTCATTCAACCCATTAATTATCCCCAATAGGTCTCAAACACTGTGCCTATCATCAAAGCCATAGGGGGACTATACATCTGTGTGGACTTTAGTGACCTCAACCTTGCTTGCCCAAAATATGAATTCTTTTTACCAAGCATTGACCAAATTTTTGATCTTATAGCTAGCCACGAGATGTTATCCCTCATGAATGGGTTTTTTGGGCTACAATCAGATCCTAATTGCACCTAAATATCAACACAAAAATGCCTTTATCACCCCATGGGGAACCTTCTACTATAGGGTCATCCCTTTTGGACTAAAGAATGTTGGTGTAACCTACCAAAGTGATATGACCTACATCTTCCATGACCTTATCCACAAAATCATTGAAAACTATGTCAATGACCTCCTTGAGAAGTCCAATTATCATAAAGATCATTTGGTCATTCTTAAGATCATCTTTGAGCACCTCATCCATTACCATGTCCACCTTAACCCCAAGAAGTGCATTTTTTGGGTCTTATCAAGGAAGTTCCTTGGCTTTATCATTTCCCTTTAAGGAATTGAAGTCAATTTAGCCAAAATCAAAGCAATCTTTGACATGCCTCCTCCCACCCACCTTAAGCAACTTCACAGCCTGTAAGGGAAGCTCCAATCCATTCATCACTTTATCTCTCAACTCTCAAACTAATGCCAACCCTTCCACCACTTTCTGAAGAAGGTAATAGCTTTTAAGTGGAACAAGGACTATCAAAAGACATTTTATTTTCTTAAATAATACCTTTTGTCTCCACTTGTCCTCACTCCTCCCAAATATAATCAACCTTTCTACCTGTATATCTCTACCACTGACCACTTCCTAGGGGCAATGCTTGCTCATTGGGATGAATAAAAATAAGAGTAATACATTTAATACATAATTTGCATGCTTTTAGAATACAAAAAATGGTATACCCATACCTGAAAACTATGCCTAGAATTAGTCTTTGTGGCTACCAAACTCCATCACTACCTTCTCAACCACAAGACCTATGTCATAACCAATAGTGATCCACTCAAATATATGCACTCCAAGCCATACAAAAACCAATATATGACCAAGCGGCTCATGTTTTTAGCTAATTTTTACCTTGAGTTCCTTCAATAGAAGTTAATTAAATGGAAAGTCATTGTCGACCAATTGGATGATGCACCATTAGCAGATAACCAACCTCCTCCTCTTGAGTTTCTCGATGAGTCCATCATGACCCTTTCTCAGGTAGACTTCACCTATAAAGTGACCATGTTCTTTAATAGATCAAAGTGTCAATGTGGTGGAAGATCGGGCATCATCCTTATTCCCCTTCATGGTGAACTTCTTCCTTTATCCTTCAAGCTATATTTTGAATGTACCAACAACATGGTTGAGTATGAAGCCTTAGTCATATGCCTCTAAATTGTGCTAGCCTTGGGAGTCAAAATGATCAACATCTTTGGTGAATCTCAACTTTTAGTTAATAAATTAATGGCTCTTATCAATACAAGAATGATGTTTTGAAATATTACAAATAATTAGTTGATGAACTCTTAACATCATTTGAACATTACCATATCCAAGCCACCCCGTGATCTATAAACAAGTTTTCCAATACCATGGCTTCCCTCACCTCTCAAATCCCATCTGTACCCACTAACTCTAAGATATATGTCATTATACATTGAATTCCTAAGCTCTCTTATGTCAAATTAGATTCTACCACCATCTTCAATATGGAGGAAAACTAACCTGACCTCTAGTATCAACAAACCTTTGACTATCTTAACCTAGACATCATTCCTTCTGGTCTTTCTAGGAATGTTCAAAGAGAATTTATCTAGATTACCTCACATTATAACATTATGGGGGTAATTCTTTATAAATGTGGCTTCGATGGTCTCATCTTCTGCTACCTATGTAGTCATGAAGCCTCTCATGCTATCAAGGAAATACATGATGGGATCTCTGAAAGACACTTTAGTGGCCTCACTATGGATAAACACATCCTTCACCATGGATATTACTAGCATACCCTCAATCAACACTATTGTGATTATGTGAAAAAGTGTGTTAAGTGTTAACAACATACCAATTTACATCACATACCTAGCCATAGTCTTCATGTATCCACTGATTTCTAGCCTTTTTCACAATGGGGTTTGGACCTTATTGGTGAAATTAACCCCCATTATTCATAGTGACATCATTATATCATCACTATTATTGAGTATTTCACCAAGTGGGTCAAATCTATTCCTCTCATCTCTACCAAAGTTGAAAAGATTATCAACTTGATCAATCATCACATCATCTGTCATTTCAGTGTTCTTCACAAAATTATCATCAAAAATGGAAAATATTTTAAAAATAAACAAGTCTAAGGTCTTTGTAATGCATTTAGCATCAACTTAAGTTTCTCATCGCCCTATCACCCTCAAGTGAATGGACAAGCAGAAACCTCTAACAAAAATATTAACAACATGCTAACTAAAATGCTCAATGCATCTGGTTAGGATTGGCATTTGCACATCCCTTTTGCCTTATGGGCATATCATACTAGCATTAAAACCCATATGGGTGATACCCCTTTCTCTATGGTTTTTAGATCATAGCTTCTCTTGCCTCTTGAAGTCCAAATTCCTTTTATTCACATATCCTTGCAAGATCTTATCTTAGAAGATGATTATCATCATCACCATTTAGCCCAACTTGAGCTACTTGATGAATGTAATTTAGCCACCCTTACCCATCATCATGTCTATCAAGAGTACAATAAATAATATTATAACAAACACCTTAAAATATGAAAATTCAATATCAGAGACCTTGTCCTAAAGGAAAACCAATGTGTCACCAATATGGAGAAAAGCAAGTGAGGTAAATTTGCTTTCAATTAGCTTGGACCTTATATCATAATGTATTAGTATGGATCAGGATCTTACCATTTATCCTCTCTCAAAGGTAACCTATAAACTAAGACCCTCAATGCTTTGCATCTACATCCTTTCTTTTGTTAAAAAGGATCAAACTCACCTTTTGTCTAACTTAAGCTCATCCCTTACTTTCAAACACATCCATTTCTTTATTTTAGGGTTAACCAATTAAAATTTAATCATGTGATAATACATCACAATCATAGCCTAGTCTTAAAAAATGGTTACCATGGCTCTACCTATAGCATGATTCTCATGGTACTTTTTGCCCCTTTTATAAGATGGATTCCCATGATTGTTGTCACCTAAACCTCTTTACACCTAATCAACCTTCTTATGCTTTTAGTTTTGCCTTCATAAAGGTTAGCCTTTAAGCCTACATAAGAAATTCTATGTCAATCAATAAATCAAAGTAAATTCATAACCAGAAACATTCATGGGTCATCCCTAGCATTCATAGAGTACTCCCTTAAAGGACAACTACTGAAAACATATCAAAATTTTCTCAATATAAGGTATATTACTCCCTTGAAGGGTAGCTATCAAGAAGCCTTGAACAAATAAAACAAACTTAGACCACTCCCTTAAAGGATGGATGAGTAAAGCATTTTTCAAAAGCATATAAAATTTATTGGAAGCTTTCCACATTGATCAGCTTCCCTTAAACAACAACAAATCAAAAGACCCATTATCAAGCATCAACAAAAGCAAAAGAATTTTAAAATCAATAATTGGCTCTCATAAGTGCAATAATTTTTAAAGTTGTAATCAGCTCTCATGAGTAGACTTCCCACATCAATCAATCTACACCTTAGATGACATAGACTTGTTTATACTGACTCTTTGGTAACCTCCTAAGGAGGCATTCTAGTCTCATAAGAAGGTTCCATTTTCATCCATCTCCCCTTTGTACGCTTTCAAGCAATGGATTTTTTAGCTCACTTGACATCATGTGAACAAGACACCTTTCTAACCAACTAACAAAAACTATGGTGAAGCATTCGAATGGCTTATGTTCTTTAAGCCAATCTAACTTTGGTTTTTGTTTTAATCCTTGTTAAACAAGAAGCATTGTACCCTCTTGTTATCCTCTTGTAACTGGTTGATATATTCATTTGGATATTAGTCTCTTGGTTATTTTCTTTTTCTTACATCTAATATTGTCATTTAATTTACTTTATGTGTTTTACCGTAAGCACAATGACCATGACCATAATCATATCACATCATATCAGCATATATCATGAACAAAAATAGACATCATTAGCATAAACTATGTCCATAAACATAATCATAACTATCAACATCGTATTGACATCATATCATCCATGAACAATAAATAAATAACCCATTTTTACCACATGTTTAAATGTAAATAAGGAAGCATATATTCATCAAATTTTAGAATGAACAAACATTATCATAACCATACATGTCATAAACATCATCATAACCATGAATAACCAAAAAAAATCTCATCACATGCGTAGCTAGGTGAGTCCACATTGGCATCCATATCCATAATCAATGTAACATCATCAAGTGATCAACATGAACATGATAACCATGAATCATAAGCAATAAATAAAGAGCATATCTTTAAAGATCATGTGTCTATAATCATAAATAACCACATAATCATCATGTATACAAAAAATATATAAGTATCTTTCTCAAAATGTATATCTCACTACATCATCTCATAGGCCAATATCAAAATCATATACATCATATATACTATCTCCTAACCATATCATGACTATGACCTTGGGGCACCACTATCTTTGGGAGAACCACTACCTCCTAGTGCCTATCCTCCCAAGGTACCTACCTATCCACCTACAGAAGTATCCCATTGACCTGGTGTCACCATGTTAACACCACCTATCAAACTAGCTCTATATTCACCCCATCAGGGCTCATTGAGATAACATCTCAAGACTAAGGCCTTGTAATAGTGAAACTCCTCCACTATGGCTAGATATCATGCCATGGGGATAGTGCTCAATAGCCCTATAGCTACTGTGACTCCTCCTCTAACTTTTCTCAAAGTGTCTTTCTCCTAGGTAACTATGGCTAGTGTAGCTCTAGCCTCATCCCACTCACCTGTAACTACAACCACCTAACCCTATACCCCTACCAATTGACCCTATAGCGCTGCCATGATAGCCTATGTCATAGTTAGTACCACACAAACTTGATCTCTCTTTGTAATCATTATTTATACATCTAAGGCAACCCCTTGTACCTATGCCCACTAACCTCTACCAGTTAGATCAATATCCATTAGCTACTTACCACCATCATCACCCCCAAAATTAGTTGTAGCATACAGTGCCTAGTACCATGTTTGGTACCCATATACAAAGCTTATATTAGCTATCTTGGCCCTATATGGCAACTCCTCATGATCAAGAAAAACATTTACTGGCTATGGTTCAAGAAGTATAAGCTCTATATCCTCCTACCTATATCTTAAGAATAGACCTGGAACCCTATACCAAGCTAAACTATCATTGAACCCTGTCAGATGGGATGAGATCTATCTCACCATCCCTCCTATTAAAGATCCACCTATAGCTCTTAAGGGATAGTGTACGTCTCTTGTAGCCAACCCACTCTAGAAACCTAATGTATGGCCTCCAAATCACATCACTAATAACTAGGGCATCTAGTGCCCCTCTGAACCAATCAATGTCATGAACCCCTCCACTTGGTCCTAAAAGGGAAATATCATCTCTCTACCTCATGAAGTCAACTCTGAACTCCATCTGTGTAGACCCCTCCCATGGTAGCCCCATCTACCTAAACACCTGAATGTGCTCATACACCCAGTAGTGTAGAATGAATCCAATGTTAATTCCATACCTCTTGTGAGCTTTGAAACCCCACAACTCCCTATATATTTAGACTAGAAGCATAAGTACCTAATAAAACACTATGTGACCCAATAACATCTCAACTAGTACCCCCAATAATAGATAGGGAAAGCTCCCACTATTTGAACCTAAAATGATGAAGCATGAGACTACTATCATCATCATGGTCATCATTCTCCTATCATCTTTAGCCCTCTGATATAGTAGAGTGTAGCTAAAACCTCAAGTGTACTACCTAGCAAAATCATGATCATCTCCATATAGTAGCTCCATATAATCATCTCTCCTCTCTTTCAATATGATAAATTGACTCACCTTGAATGGGTAGCTATGTAATCCTATGCACATCATCAGGTAAGATCATCATCTCACCAGTGGGTAGTATGAAGGTGTTAATGGTGAGATCCCATCTCTCGATGAGGGATACTATCATTACCGCATCCCATGGCATGTGTTGTTAATGTAACATCACACCAAGCCCTACCTCCTCTATATGCACCTAGTTCACAATAGTCATACCTTGGTAAATCTCCTTAAAGATCTGAGGCACCCAATCTCACATCTAAATCTACTCCCATGCCTATTAAGTTTGATAGTAAACAAACTTAATTCTCTATACTATTTTATCTTATAAACGTACCCTCCTACAACCTATACCTATGGCTTATCTCTATGTCCAAACCTTTAACCTGTCTTATTTTTACCCTAATCAATCACACTTCTACCTCTAAACCCTTACCCTTATAACTTTCACCTTAACCCTCAATAAACTAATCAACACTTTCAAAACAATCACACACTTTAAAACTTTTAAAAGGCATTTCCCACCTCTATCAATCATCGATGGTCATGGTGACCACTGACGATCAGTCGACCAACTTCCATTGGATATTGACCATTGATGGTTAGTACTGACCATCGACAATCGGGTATGACCAATAATGGTCACTATGCATGACCATTGGTGGAATACCTAAACCCTACCTACCCAAAAACATAGCAAAAAACCAAAAATTAAACCATAAAATTACCTACACATATTCTACCCTCCCTTAACTAACCTACCTTGACTAATTTCAAAATTCACCTACCAATTTCACTAAAAAAACTAAGCAAACCCTAAAACTAGGTCAAACCCCTAAACCCACCCACCAAAAAATGATAAAATAACTAAATTCAATTAACAATACATTTACAAACTCAAACATATGTTATCAATTTAATACAACCCCTACCTCATTCCTTAACCATCATTGAGGAAGAATCATGTGACCTGCTACCCAACCATATCCTTGTCCACTATCCATCCTAGCTAGGTCCACTTTCCATAGCTCAATCAACTCACTCCAACTCAACCACTAGCATACTTAGTAAACACCATTAGAATTTTTTCATAAACTACCAAACACCCAAAATGCCAATGTCAAACTCTTCAAATGAGTGATAATGACACTCAACAATGCTTTTTGTTTCTTCCCTTTTAGGGTTTCCCCTTGACTATCGATGGTCAGGGTGACCACCGATGGTCGACCCAAGAAACCTAACCATCAATGGTCAGCATATTGGGTTTTCCCCTCCAAAAACCAATAAATTTTCAAATTTTTGGCATATCCCCAACTCAGTGCTCACTCATGGAGATTACCTTTTTTGCCCACCTCAACCACCACCCACGTCACCTCACCAATGGCCATTTTAGCACAAACTAGCACATATTTTTGTGATGACCTTGCCTTGGTCCTTTGATCATAATGACAATAATTACCATGTCAAATTTTTTTTGAAGTTACACTACCTTTTACACACTGAACCAATTGTGTCTTCTTGGGAATACTTCCTATCGAAGATACTTGTGACTACACTAGACCAATTTGTGTTTTTCCCAAGAGTACTTCCTACCTTGGATACCCATGAACACATAGACCTTGCCTAAGGGACTTGCATTTATGAGTGTTCTCAACCACCAGGCCTAAATGCAGTCATGCAGTCAACTTATCACTTGTCCTAGCACTAACCTTAATTTATACCAACTATGGCAACCCAGTCAATGCACAACCTTGGCTATTCCACTTTTGTTGCACCTTGTGTGCATGTTTTCACTTAAGTGCCCAACCTATCACCCACCTTTTATCATCACCTTCACCACTTATCAAACCTATACCTAATTTTGTTTTACCTCATCACTTCCCAACTTGAGGAGGAACACTCCTCTCATGCTTAGGGCAACCAAACCTTTGACCTGTAATCTATTTTTGTTTTATATCTTGTTCATATAAACTACATAATAAAAAGGGGCAAAATGTAGACACTGAAAATCTACACATGATGGTTATGAATGTCGTAACTCCCCTAGACCACCTCAAGACCCCTTAGGCCCAACCTTAGTCTCTTAACCATAAACAAGACCTAACCCAAGTCAGATTGACCTTCTACCTAAACCCACCTTTTTAACCCAACTAACCTTGACCCTCAAACATTGATAGTCACCCTAACCATCAATGGTCACCCTGACTACTGACGATCAGGTTCCACCATTTTAACCACTAAACACCAACATCACTCTGACTTGTTTTTCTATAATTAGATTATCTAATTCATGTATGATCCCATGTATATGAGAGTTAAATTTAGATAGTAAGTTAGACCTCTTGTTAAAATATTTTTGTACCTCTCCTCCCTTCTTATAAAGAGAGAGGAGGAGAGGGTGAATCTAGATTTGGGAATCAATCAATCATTTATAACTATCAAGAGCTTTTATATACAAAGTTTATTTACAGGTGTTCTCTTAGCAAATCTTGCAACCTAGTGATCTAGCCATCATGAAAAAGAGCTAAAGTGCTATCATCTATCAACCAATATCCAAATACCATTACTCTGCCAAAATTTCTCTAGGCTCCACCACCTCAACCATTCATTTGATCAACCACTGGCAAGCTAAGTATATGTTTTTAATTATTCAGTCACTTTGTTTGTATTTCACAATCAACCTATCCCAATCCAATCTCTCAAAAACCCAATATATAACCCCATCCAAATATCTTTTTATTACCCATACATAATCCATAGTAGTTTTCAATGGTCTATCCCAACCATTGATAGTTACCCTGATCGCTGATGGTCACCTCAACCGCCGATGGTCACCTCAACCACCGATGGTCACTATGGCACAAAATTATAGCAAGCTTTTTTCACCTACTTACCCTTAACCAAATCTAACTTTCTTTTTCTTTACTTATTCATAGAACCCTACCCTATTTTTTGAACCATACCCAAGCCATTTAGCATTAGTATTGACCCACTTATTGTTATAATTAGTTAATTTCATTTATTTATTTATCAATCATTTCTTATACTTAATTTTAACATCTTCTATTATTTATGCAAGTACTTTATCTTTCAATTTTTGAACATAATTATTTAAAAATCATGGATTGACAGCCCTAGAGGAAGCCCTTACTTCCAAGATCTAGCTAATGCTAGCCAATCCACCCAATTATCTATCTAACCAACCATTGCTTTAGTGATTTCTTATGTACAGGTCATTCCTCCCAAACCAAAGAGGAGATGTCTATAATCATTCGATTCAATGTGTGCACAACTAAATAAGTTTTTCTACCATACCCGTATCTAGTTTCTTTCTTCTTCCTTTCTTAGACTATAAGCTGAAATTCTCTAAAATAAGGGAGAATCATGCATCATTGAGCATGATGAAATATAGAGAGGCTATCTAAATTTACTTGGGACCCTATGATCATGTAGAACCATATGAAAATTGAGGAAACACCCACCCAAAAGTGCCATCTCATGTGTTTCTTAGTCAGATGGAGGAAAGTGAAAAAAAACATGTATATTTTTCTTAAAAAATAAAAATTGTGAGACATAAGTTATAAAAAAAATACTCTACAATAAGTGATACTTTATAAACCATTAAGACTAGTAGAAACATTTACAACAAACTCCAAGGCCCTAGTAATATTTGGCATGCCACTAACTTTTACCATTAATCCCACCTAACATGCTAGTAATAACATAGGAAGGACAATTATTATGGGCATAATGGCAACTAATCCAAGTATTAATATAGCTCACCACAACCTAGTATTGGTGTTGGTGAAAATACACGCCCACCTAGAGGGCATGTTGGTGGCATGGATAAAAGCAACCCTTGGGGTAATTAGATTTAAAGTGCTCAAACAAAAAGTAGTGTGACAATCTCACAAGTGCATATCATGTAACATTTCATTTAGGAAATATCTCTAATTCTATAATGTATCAAGGAATGGATAATTCTACTGAGGATGTTCACAAGTGTGGACTGATATGGTGTGGTAAGAATGTTACCATTCCAAAACAAAAATAAATCATGTTCGTGACAACACCATTAGATCACACACATACATGGTACTAAAATTTCAATACACCATAGGTTATTATGGATTATGACCTTCAAAAGGAGGCATTATTGAAATATCTTGACATCCTTAAATTAAAACAATAGATAATTCTAGCACTCAAGGGAATCAAACAATATCTTACCAAAATTATTGGTGTGTATAATGCAAGGTTCAAAACCTTGGTATTCAATCTCTCATATGAGATCCACCCTCTCTATCACTTGCACTAGTTAATTAGGGGTCTACTCTTACCATTTAGGTATACATTATACATGAATACTTTTACCAAACTATTAGAGTCTTTGGAAGCATCTTTGAGATCTCAAGTAGTTAGCAAAATGGACATGGGGATAAACCCATTTATGAAGGTGAAAAAAATTACAATAATGGCCCCATAATTTTTAAATTTGACTACTAACAAAGCACATGACACCCATAATAGTTTTTGGTGTATCAACTATGAATTTGATGTTCATAAAAATAATTATTATCTAAGACCTAGTGTTAGAGTGCTTCTTAAGACATGTGATATTTTCAATGAGTACCATGATGTGCATTCTTGTCCATTTCTACAAATAGAGATGTAATGAAAAGTTGCATTATATTGTAAAATATGTGAATCATCTACCCACAACATTGAATATTTTTAGGTAATGGATGAAATACATGAAGCACGAGGGCAAGGGAAATGGAAAGGCATTGTGGCACCTATGAACCAAAATTAAGGCATATATGGTGGTGAGTGATAATACAAAGGAATAAGTGGCAAAGGATGAGATGGAGGATGTTTTTTTTTACACACTTTCTATAAGTGTGGCTCTCCAAAGCACTACCAAAGGGATATCACTAATGTTCCTATTTGTGGATATTTTTGGGGGTAACATAAAACTGAGTAATATCCTGACCTTTATGCAAATATTACCCAAAAAAATCTAAAATGTTATGAGGATGATCCAAAAATTACAAGTAGGAGATCAATGGATACCTAAAGAGGGTTGGCCGAGACTTCCCTAAGGACCAAAGGTTAATATCACAATGTGTAGTAGTGCCACAACTTACCCATGGATAGTAGAAGCATGAAAGGGGAAATTCCATATCATACAACCCTCCTCAGTCATTAGTTACCCTAATAGTCTCAACCAAAAGATAAAATTTTAAGATTTAATGGATGCAATATGAGATTTATAAGGTGAGCTCCAACACACATGGATATGGAATCCAAGACAAGGAAGGATCTTTATAAGGGACTGAGTACCAAAGAGGTTTATGACCTCTCTAAGATATTTATTATATTTCACTAAAAAGGGATTGTCCCTATTTTCAAGACTTGGTTAATGCATAATTTTAAAATTATAGTCAAATACAATATAACAAGGGGTCATGAGGTCATAACCACATTATTAAGTGATGCTAATATGAATGGGTTGATTATATGTGGCATTTTAATCAATACTAGGGTAGAGGTGAACATTCTCACCAACAAGGAATTGAAAAAAATGGGGTTTTGAAACTAAATCCTTATCTCCATTCCCTATTCATGGATAAAAATACCCATGCACAACCCCTAGGCATTTTGAATATTATCTCTATTAACATTATATAGATGAAATTAAACACTAATTTTAAATTGATTGAGTTGGATAAAGCATAAAATTATCTTGCCTCACTTGGTATACCAATAATGCCAAACTATGTTTTAATAAGCACTACATGAACTTGGAGAATGGAGAGAAATTATTGGTTTTACCCTCTGACAATGATCACAGACCCACATAAGTAGAAAGTGTGGCCATGAACAAGTAAACCACATATACAACATTATCATAAGGGATGGAAATTTTGGACCCTCACGATGATGGATTCCTCAATTGGGATGATGTGAAATCTATCTCTGACACACTAATGTTTCCTAAGATCATTGGGTCCAATAATCATATGAGGTGACTAGGAGCAAATGCAACATAGTAATTATGAAACCCATGTAATCTATTGGGTGTGAAGGTTTGATTTTAAATGACACTATGGTTAAATATAATTCCCCAATCATAAACTTTTGGATTCCATGTGGCACACCAAAGATGAAAAAGGTGTTCTGACTTGTTAAGGGGAAGATCACCACACTTCCTCACTATGACGGTTCAACAAGCACTTCTACCTATGTGATTGATCTATAAGGGTACATACCCAATGAGAAGGAACATTTTCTCACTTTTGTCTATAACCTAAAGGTTATAGTTGTGTGTTATTTGGAAATTCATAAAACTTTACTACCTACATGGGCTACTATAAAGGAGGCAATCTACACCAGCTTTAAGTTCAACAACATTAAGCATAAGAAACCTAGTTATGGTGTAAATTTAGCCTCAGAGAAGCATATACATAGTTTTGGTACCTTGAAGACTTCGGTATGTGCATGGTACATCATTAGTGATATGTGAAGAGAAATGACCAACTAGGAGAGGATGAGAAAAAATTATTCAACACCTTTTCCTTTTCTTCATTCAATCCTAAGATTTATAAACCCTTGCACTGGATGTGAAAAGCTATTATGGAGGATTATGTTATTATGGTAGAGAGTGTGTGGAAGATGCACAATGAGAAGGGATTCATGCTATAAAGAATTTTTGAGTAATGCAATGAAGATGGTGACTCAATTGGAGCAATAATGTAGTGAAGATAGTGACTCAAGTGGAGTAGATGATGAGGTTTGGTAAAGTGTAATTAGTGGTTCAAATGCAACAAGGATAAGATTGTTCACAAGTTTTAAGAGAAGTAACCTAAGTATAAATTAGATTAGTTCAAATTAGAGACATCTTATGGGGAGCTAAAGGTTTTAGACACACATGGTAACACAAACAAGTATTAAATTGGACTCTTCAAAACTAAAAAGGTTTATATAGGTACCAAGGATGAACCAAAAAGTGTTACCATTGGGGATTATTGTATAGGTGGGGAGTTCACCTGTATACTTTAATTATTGTGTGAGTTTCAATATATCTTCCTAAAAAACTATAAAGAGATGAGAAGTGGACATCCTTCCCTATGGAAATTGAAGATCAAACTCATCAAGGGTGTAAGACCAACTAAAAATAGACCATATCATATGAATCCTAATCTCTGCGCCAAATTCAAAGAGGAGATTAATAATATTATTACTATTGGGGTCATCTATTCCATTGATGAATCAAAATGGGTAATTCCAATTGTGATTAGCCTTAAGAAGGATGGGCACATCTGAATTTGTGTGGAATTTTTTTTTCAATGATGTTTGTGTAACAAATCCATTCATGACCCCATTTACCCAAAAAATCCTAGAAGGAGTTTCAGGTTGCGAGATTTATACATTCACTAACAATTTTTAAAGATAATATCAAATCCATATCAAAGAGGAAGATAATCCCAAGATGAAATTAACAACTGATTGGGGCTCCTGTGTATATAATGTGATTCTATTTGGGTTGAAAAATGTGCCAATAGTGGTTTTTCACATCCTAGTCATGGCATTTTAAGACTTCATCAATTAGGTTTTTCAAGTATATCTAGGTGCTTGGAATATCTATGGTTTTTTTAAAGACCATCTCATAAAACTCAAAAAAATGTTTGAGTAGTGTCAATGGCTTTAATCTTTCTCAACTTGAAGAAGTGTGTCTTCACCACACCCTTTGGGACACTAATTGTCCATGTCATATGCAAGGAATTGATCTTGTGAAGATTGATATTATATTATAAATTGAGGCTCTTAACACCTACTAGGAAGTACATTCTTTCTTAGGCCACATAGGGTATTATCATAAGTTCATCCAAAACTATGTAAATATTATTGGGCCTCTAGAAGAATTTTGTACAAGGATATCACTTTCATAGAGACATATAAGTAGTAAGAAACATTTAATATGTTGAAGGAGAAGCTCACTATGTGAAATATTATAATTCCCTAATTGGAAGAATATGTTCCATGTTCATGTTATTCCTCTATATCATCAATTGGCACCATCTTAGCACAACAAAGAGATAACAAAGTGGATCACCCAATTTACTTTTCTAGTAAGAAGTTATCACTGACTAAGTACAACTATACTACCAATCAAAATGAATTTATAGCCATGGTTTATGTACTCCAAAAGTTTTGGCAATACTTATTCACCACCCCATTTGTCTTCTTCATGGATCATAAGGCATTGAACTACCTTGTCAATAAATTGTTCTTACATGAAAGGATTTGCAGGTGCATTGTGTTGTTTTAATAATTTTAATTCTCCAGTGTTTGTTAATCAAAGCAAGTCTAATTTTGGACTAAACCACTTGTAAGGAATCATGTCATGGGAAGAAGTGCATAATATTGAGGATGAAATTACTAATGCATAGTTATATAAATTTCAACAATTTTATGAATATTTGGCTGTTATAATGCCATTTCTCACATTGGGAATTTACCTAACAACTAAAAAATAAATAATAAAAAGAAACTGACCATCCGAGTTTCCCTATATCAACTCATTGGATTCTATCTTTAAAAACTTGGGCATGATGTGGTGTTGCACCAATGCATTTTTCAGCATGATTATGTGGATTTTTTATGTAAAGAACATGGAGGAGTCATGTTGATTTCCACTATACATGTGTGGCCATTATGTACAATATCATCTTTTATAGTCTTTGGTGGCTAACACTCTATAGGTATGCCAAATAATTTAGGCACAAGCATGAAATATGTTAGGAGATTAGAAAATTGAATAGGCATGATGATATTTCATTAGTCTCAATCACCACTCATGAACCATTTGCGAAATGTGCCATTGACATCATTAGTCCCATTTCCCTTGTCGTGCAAAGGACTAGTGCATGATAATTAATAATGACTATAGATTACCTCACTAGTTGGGAAAAAGTGGCTCTAATGAAGAACTACATTATTTCCATAGCATTGTGATTTTTATGGGAGAATATTATAAACAATTATGAGTGCCCCTTAAGCCTCACCATGGATCAAGGTACACACTTCCTAAATGTGATAGTGCAAATTTTATTAATTGAGTTCATGGTGGCACATCATAAGACTACCCCATATCACCCTAAAGCTAATGGATAGTAAAATGTTTCAACAAGATTCTTGGAATGACCCTAAACAAGATCTATAATGTAGGATGTAAGGATCAAGATGATAAGGTCTCCACAATACTTAAGGCCTATATGAAAACCTATAAATGATTAAACAAATCTACTCTATTCTATTTGGTATTTTGTAAGGAATTTGTTCTAGCTATAAAAATTTTGGTGCCCTTCATGCATATTTTTTGGTGGAGAATTTCAAATTTGAGAAATAGTTGTTGAAGGTTCTTGGATGTTTTCGGTAGAGATAGGCACCTATGGAAAATAGTAGTTGTTTGACTAATTTTGATAGTGTCCAGAGAGGGAAAAATAGTGATCTCAAATATGGAGACAATATGATTAGGATTATGGGGCATTCTTGCACAAACTAGGGAGATTATGAATATGTATATTGAAAATTAGGTTAGCCAAGATAATGAATGAGTAAATGAATGGGGGAAATTGTGTGAAAGACTCATATGTATACACACAAGTCCAAGTATGTCAAGTTATGTCAAAATTGAATGTCTAAAACTAAATTTATGTGTTTATAAAAATGTATTAGGGTTTTAAGATGTTCAATATTTTGAAATGAACTATGGCTTGGGATCAAGAAAAATAAGTCAAATAAAATTAGGGCATTAAATCAACAAGCAAGAAATATAATTAACCCTATCACAATTAGATAAATTTAGATTTGATACTACATGGAATAAGACCGAACCCTAAAAGAGGCACAACAAATCATGATTTTTTGAAACCCTAAACGAGCATGTTAAATAATTAACCTTAATAAATTCATGATTTAGCGATATCTAACCCTAAAAGGAGTGTAACACGGAACAAGTTTACAAAATATAATATGGATGAATGGATTACAAAGAAATTGCTACAGAAATAACCACGTACTTTTAACTAGGATAATTAACATGTGCAAAACAATAATAACCCAATCAATTAATTCTAAAACTAGATATATGTGACATGTAGGTTTAGAGGTGTGTCTATTTTATTTTATAGATTTGGTGATTGTCATTAGGATGCAATAATGGAAATGCATGCTTAGAAGTGATAGAGATTTGACATATGAATTTGGCAACAAAGAGAGAAGTATCTTAAGAACATCCCTTCCTCTTAAGACAATGTATAAAATTTTGGGCCATTCTAGATGAAGTGACATATACAACCAAAATAAATTGATGAATATGTTCTCCTGGTCCTAGTCTCAAAAAACCTCGCTCTGTTTTATGCACTTTGATTTTGATCATCTAAAAAATAAATTTCTTCTTCTTGCCCTAATTGGGTAGCAATATTTGAAAACTTAAGGAAGTGACATGTTTTGTAGTATGTGGTAAACTAGAGAATAACATAACTATCTTGATATTTGTTAGACCCCTAGATAGTGACAATATCAAAAACCTCAAACCTCAAACATTAAAATAGTTTGAATAGCATGCAAACCCAATGTTGTGCGATGTGTGTCTAACATAAACTTGTGTGGTTCAATGAAAGCTCTAATCTTTGCTTGATTTCCTCTATAATGCTTGTTAGAGCTCAACAATTTCTTTATACAATGCTCAATATACATTTTTATAAATGAATTAGAATTCTTGTGTATTTATGGACAAATTAAACCCATATTAAGACCCTATTGGCATCCATACTGACATATTCCAGTCGAAAAAGGAGAAAGGAAAAAAGGGTGGGAGAAGGGGTGATGCTGTCATGAATTAAAAATGACAACAACAAAGGGCCCTAGAGTGTCCCAATGCTTTGGAAAGTGTACAAAATGTTGGGAGGCTTTGGACACAAAATCAAAGGTGGAGAGAAAGGGGTAGGAAAGAGGAAACATGGGGGGAGGGGATGGGGGTGTTAGAAAAAAGTGTTGGGACCGTTGAAAATCGATAAATGCACTAATAACATTTGATTTAGACCAATTATAAACATATACACAAAAATCCCAAAATTTTATGATTTAACAACTAATAAATACTTAAAAACTATTTTTTGAGGTATACACTACTATTATAATTATTCTTAATAATTACTCAAAAAATATAAAAAATAAAATGAAAACCTATTAAAACCACAACCTTCCCTTTCTTTTACACAAATGCAATCAATTATTATTTTTAATTTATATTAAAATATTTTACAATTTCATTAATTATATATATATATAACACAATGAAGTTGGCATCAGGGGGAGGGACAACTTACATCGAAAAAGATTTAGATATCTATAATGGTGACATTAGTTATTAGGTTTGGACAAAAGAAGCTACCGTATCGCCTAATAGTGAGCTTAAATAGTCTTAAGAATAAAGCGAACGGTTTCTTAAAGGTAGGCATAATTTTAGGCGCTCACGTGTTTCTTATATTGTAAGATTCTTCATCTTGTCTTGTTTCCATATATTGCCCATTTATCGTATTCATTGACGGTGCTCAATTTAATGCAAAATTCATCGAGAAATGGTCACTAAAATTCCAAGTGCACTGCATCTTCTATATGAAACCAATGCACTAAAATATCATTACTTATTTGGTTTTTTTTATTTTTAAGGGGTTTGATCTCCATTTCGTTTATATTAAAAGAGATGTTTTTAAAATTAACTGTGAATAGAAATTCAGAAGGATGGGGTTGTATGGCTTGCCATATCTATTCTTTAAAAAGGAAAAAAAATATAATATATTTTTAAATGATATAAATTAAGATTAAATTTATTTAAAAGAAATGTAAGATTTTATTCTTTTGGATAGAATTTTTATTATTACATTTTATTAAAAAAATTAATAGTATAAAAAGATTAAATTTGATAGTTTACCTTACATATTATATAATTTTTTATGATAATTATCTGTTCAACATTGTTCTTTATATATTAATATAGTTTGTATGAAGAAACAATAAAAATATATATATTAAAATAATAAATGCAATGTATTTTTTATATAAAAACAATCTTTATATATTAATATAGTTTTTGAGAAGAAACAATAAATATATATATATATTAAAATAGGAAATGCAATAATTATTTTTATATAAAAATAATGTAAGAAAAATGTTATATTTATGTGGATCATTTTTTCAGTATATTGATTCCCATTTCAATTGTATGAATGAATGAAAGATTTTAATAAAGTTCACGAGATTAAGTACTATATGGGATCAGTGTTGCAACAAAGCTGTTATGTGTTGACACAACTACTTACATAAGGATTGTCATACTAATCTTAGAAAAATAGGGGTCTTGATTAGAAAACTTGATATTTTATTTAACTTTGCATTTTCAAACAAGTTAAGTTGTCAACCTGCACACTCCATAATAAAGTGTCATTATGTCTTCATTACTCACTTGCCACAAAATAAACATATTCTCATTTTCTACTGAAAAATATATTTTTAAAAATATTTAAAATTAAAAATTAAAAAAAAATTAATGTTTTGATGATGTGTTGTAAAATATCATTAAAAATATTTATTTTAATATTATAAACTATGTTTAAAATTGAACTTCATTATCACCTTCCTTTAAAAATTAAATTCTATGTTCAATCCTATTTATATTATAAATTACTTTTAAATTTATTTAAAGAAAGATAAAATTTTAATTTTTTAAACTAGAATTTTATCATCACACCTTTTTGAAAGATTAAGTTTGATGGTCCACCATCCATATCATATAAAATTTTGATGATAGTTATCTATTTAACATTGATTTTTATATATTAATATAGTTTTTAAGAAGAAATAATAAAAAAGTATATATTCAAATAATAGATACAATATATATTTTTATAGATTCAATGATAGTTATTTATTCAAATTTATTTTTTATATATTAATACAGTTTGTTAGGGAAAACAATTTTTTTTTAAATATGTTAAAATGGTAAGTGCAATGTATTTTGAAGAAAAAATTATGCTTTTTTTTCTGTTTTTTTTTTAAAGATTGATTTCTATTTTATTTGTATTAAAAAGTATGTTTTTAAAATTATTTGTAAATAGAAATTTAAAAGGATTGGTGTTTTCATAATATTTTACAAATTAAATATTTGATGTTTTCATAATCCATCAAATTAAAATTTGAGTTTTGGGAATAATTGTGTTTCTTTTAATCATTTCAAAAGTTAAGAACATAATATGTTGTAAAGTTTCATTAAAAATATAGGTTTTTTTTAATATATTTTAATAATATCTAAAATTGAGCTTCATCATTACATTTGCTTAAAAATTAAATTTGATGTTCATTTTTTTTTATAATATAAATTAAATATAAACATATTTTTTTCAATTTTAAGTTTTATTTTTATATTTATTTTGAACCTAAATTTGATACCAAAAATTTTATATTTCCACAATCCATAGAATAATAATGTTTGGTTATGAAGATAACACATTTAGATCCACTATTGTAATCCTTCATAAATTTCTTTCCTGATCTATATTTTATAAAAAAATACATAACTATATTTCATAAAAAAATTATAATAATTATTTATTTAACATAATCATTTAAAAAATAATAAATAAAAATATTCTATTTTTCGAATTTATAAAAGTTAAATTTAAAATTTTTAGAATAATTATATATATTTTTTAACTCCACAATTTAAATCACTAACATAATCCATCATAAATCTTTTTAAATTAATAATCTAATTAAAAATTAAAAAGAAGAATTTAAATATTTAAAAAAAAAATTAAATAAAAATTAAAAACTTTACCATTTTGGGCAGTTTACCTAGAATTTCACCTTACATGATACTGATACGACAGTTTAAAAAAAATCTGATAATATCTTATGGAATCCCACCCCCGGGCCCCACTTCTCCAACCAACCATATTTGATTAGGGTCATAACCTCATAGGCCATCAAATTTAGCCCTTCCATCATCACTCATAACGACCATATTCACTCGCACAAAACCCTAATTTTATACCACTGTGAGTACCTGTACCGAAAGGAAATGAAAACACACATTAAATCTGCTGTCAAACTATTACATTTATGCAATTTTAATCAAAACCATGGCGTAAAACTGGTAATGTAAAGAAGATGTTCATGGGCACGTGGAGATTCTCTCTTTTTTGGCCAGAGGTAGTTGGACTAACGTAGAGCCATCAACGAACATTTTATGGGCAGTTAAAGTTTGTGAAATGTACATTTATACTTTTTTTTAGGGTTAGTTAAAACAATCTTTCCCCAAAAAATTTTTTTAAAGAAAATCAGAGATGGTAGCCTTCCATGATTAGACTTGTAAGCAATGAGAAAAACGGTTAAATCAAACGTATGGTTCTCCGTAAAGTGTGTTGCCCACATTATTATAGTATTGACTTTAAGCCCTTTGCTTTACTAAATTTACCAAGCATTGTAGAGGATTAATCGGTTGCGTGTAAGTTGGAAACCAATCCCATTCATCCTCCCCATTACAGTTGCTGCTTTTATGATCTATTTATTGCAGGCTACATCCCCTTATCTCTGCAAGACACTAGTCTATTTGCATTAAGTCTCTGAGAGCCTCTTGTATTTTTTGGGCATAGGATCCCCTCCATTCAATCATGAAGCTCATCACTAGGATCATACCCCTAGTTTCATTTCTATTTGTATTTGTATCAGCAGCAAGATTTCCTACCACTTCTCGGTATAGTACTGTGAAATTCAACGAGGGGTTTAACAATCTTTGGGGCCCTGGGCATGAAACAGTGTCACAGGACCAATCCCAGATAACCATTTGGCTGGACAGGCACTCAGGTAAGAGAGCTTAGTGGCTTTCAACTCTTGTCAAGTTTTATGCATTTTGTAGTCCAGGGATTGATCTTGTTAAAAATGGATGAATGCAGGAAGTGGGTTCAAGTCTTTGCAGGCATACAAATCAGGATACTTCAGTGCAGCCATTAAGCTGCAGCCTGGCTATACTGCAGGAGTCAACACTGCATTCTATGTAATTTATTTCATGATTCCTACATTTTTATTTGCTTTTGTCCCTTTTACCTTAGAGTTCATGCTGTTTCTCTCAAAAACTAACTGATCTCTGTCATGTTCTGTTCTTTTGCTTGATAGTGCTGTTATATAGTGCAAGGAAACTTCCTTTAAATAGTATGAAAATGTTCTGTAAAGTAGGTTTTTTTTGCCCTTTGTAGAATGGTCTGTTCTGCTCATTTGGGTTTTAAGAGAAAGATAGCATGAATCGATACTCTTATCTATGGCAGGGGAAGCTAGCAAGAGGTTCAAACTGGCAATCAATTAAAAGCATATTCATAATACCATTATATATACATTTCATTGACAAAAACTTGGTGTATTAGTATGTAGCTCCTCTTCTCTGAGTAGGCTAGTATGTAACTCCTCTTCTCTATATATTAATATTGCAGCAACTTAAGAATGCAGGACAGAGAAACAATCCCAATGTTCAGTTCATGTTATTATTAATAGAATAAGTTCCAAATTAGAGATTTAATGTTTCGACAGTTAATGATAATTATATAGAGGTTTTTAAATAAAAATTCTGTGAAAGTTCTTTGATTTTGGATCACATTTCATGATCGATCATATCAATAATCTGAAATGTTTGATCAAAAAGTTGCACACAATTTTTATCTAACAATCTCTCTTAAAAACGAGTTTAATAGATCTGCACCATCTATTATCAGATATTTATTATGATACAAATTAATTTGGAGAATAGATAGAAATGAAATCACATTATCTCCATAAAATATTTCTTTGTTAAACTAGACCCTTAAAGATTTAGATTGCTTTTCAACTACTCCTAACTGCATTCAGTTGGCTACTAAATTCAGTTGCAGAAAGGTCCAAAACAGTCTGACCAAATTATTACAACTATTTCGTCCATATGGCTAAAGATGCCTCTTCCTACTAAATTTAGCTAGATGATATCTATCGCTATCCTACCCGTGGCAGCATAGGTCAAACTATGAATCCATTCAGACTACTCAGAGATGCCCAAAACTATTTTCTTGCCCTCTAATAGATACCCTTTCCCTTTGGACAGAGTAACGTCTGACGACATATTTTTGCAGTCAACAACATGCAAAATTATGGGCCCGTTAAACATCGGGCAGGTGAACGCGAATGCGAGCACTCCACCGTACGATGTGGTGTCCTACGTGAAGGATTTGCGGTTCCGTGCTGTACTGATAAGTAAGCAGCATTAACTACCTGACGTTTTGAAAGTGGGCGGGTTTGCATTGAACTTTTTGACGTAATGTCTGATTGCCAAATGTGGCCGACAAAGCCTACGAGTGGGTAAACCCTACGACTCTCATATCTCAAATCTTTATGGCGTGGCAACAGCAAAAGTCAGTGAGGCAGCCGCCAGGCAACTTCTATGGCCGAATAATGGTAGATGAACACCCGTCATACTTCCCTGACAGATTTTTATCCTGTTTTGATAAAAAGCCGAATTATGTGCCTACAGACTCTTGGCGTCTGATAAGAGGCAAAAATAACAGTAGAATCATATTATATTCATTGCTATTCTTTATTCATAATTGACCAATGGTATTTATGAATGTGAATATTTTATTTTATTTTGATATCAGGGTTAAGAATCAATTTAATATATTAGGGTTGATGGGTCCCCTTCGTTTTATTAATAAAAGAGATCATATGAAAGGGTCAAGCTAAAATGTCATGCCCATATAAAGATTAATCATAGTAAACGGTCAAAAAGTTAAAGCAGATTAAACCTTAATTTTTAAATAGTCAAATATCAACAACAACAATCAAGTTTTTAGTGAGTGGAAAAATAATTTAGAAGATTCTATGCTTTGCCTTTTTAACTTTTTTTCTTCTTTACCTCTTGTCAAATTCTTTGATCGGAGTTCACCACACTCAGTTGTATGTTATGATTCTGAAATTCTGAATTTTTATTAGTAAGCAATTTTTTGTTTTTACACATCTTTTTTAATTGTCTATGTTTTAATCATATGAATGATTTTTATGAGTAATTATATTTTTTTGGGTATATATTTAATTTTTTTTATTTATTGTTTGAATGATTTATTATGAGTAATCATCATTTAAATGATATTTTTTTGTAGATATATTTTTTTTAGTAATAATTACAAATTAAGGGGAGTTATTATATGTATTTGTTAATAGGGAAGAGGAATTGTAAATTTTATATCTTTTTTCATTGACAATTTTTTTGATAAATGTATTGATATATTTTAATATTAATTTGAAAGTTTTATAATCAATTTTAATTAAATATATCTCATTAAAATTATTTATGAAAATCTCTAACTTAAACATTTAGAATAAATACTTTCAATTTATAATATTAAAATAAAAAAATTGATTATAATAAAATCAAATTTCTTATTTATAAATCAATTTTTTAACATTAAAATTAAAAGAAATATATAAAAATTTCAACATTAAAATAAAGAGAGTTGATTATTTATTGCAAAGTGTGTATAGTGTAAATTGATTCGTATTTGTTTTGAATTTTAACAAAGAATGTTTGTAATCATTATTTTATGTGGTGTTGTTTTCAGTTGTCGAACAATCAGATTCACCCGGATGCCCACGATGAGATAGACATAGAATTTCTGGGAACAATACCAGGAAGGCCGTACACACTCCAGACCAATATATACGTAAGTGCAGGCGATGGCGGAAACGGAAGAATTATCACGGGCAGGGAGCAGCAAATCCACCTCTGGTTCGATCCCACCACGGATTTCCACCGCTACAGTATTCTCTGGACCCCATCCAGCATCGTGTAAGCAGTATACTAATCACCGACATAATTATTATAGATTTTTTCAATTCTTTGAAGTATGATTGATTCGTGATGTTTTCTGTGCTGCAGATTTTACGTGGATGACACCCCGATAAGAAAGTATGCGAGGACGAGCCCGTCCACTTTCCCGGCGAGGCCCATGTGGGTGTATGGCTCCATCTGGGATGCCTCTTCCTGGGCTACCGAGAACGGAAAATACAAAGTGGATTATAGATATGAGCCTTTCGTTGCTAAATACAAAGATTTCGTCCTCATCGATTGTTCAGACAATAAGGCCGGTGCATGCTATGGAAGAGGCTGAGGCTGAAAGCTGAATCTGATCTTCTTCATCAGAACTGTTTGTCTTGTTTTGGTACTGGTAATAAGTTAATAAAAATTTCCAAAATAATAAAAGCATATGTAATAAGTACTGTTAGTGTTATAATAGCCACATCACCTACTGTACCATATTGTGTCGGTATATGGAGCCAGCAAGTGCCCAGTGTAATGATAGTAGCACTAGAGGCGTAATATTCTTGTGAGGCGTAACTGTGATTGTGATAATATATATATATATGTAAAGGAAGGAGACATCAACTTTCCGTTTAATGAAATGACAAAGAGATGGCTCCTCCGTCCTTGTTTTGTTGTATAAGGCTCTTAGACATTTTATTTTTTCCTTTGTCGTTTGTTTACGTGCTCACTGTTCCGCATGTGACGGACGAATGGCGATTTATGTGC
Source organism: Torreya grandis (assembly GCA_037957365.1). NCBI lineage: Eukaryota > Viridiplantae > Streptophyta > Pinopsida > Cupressales > Taxaceae > Torreya > Torreya grandis. Next base: position 122,630 of record JARHVA010002185.1, read on the forward strand.
CGACAACCTTTACTTTCAATATGAGTGCCACCTTTTTTCCACGAAATTTAATGGCCAACAGTTTTGAGGATTTTATCTTTATGAAAGCGACGGATCGTCGCCACAACTCCTCTCGACGGCTGGGATTGTTCTTATTGCCTTATTAAATAATAAAATCTTATTTACTTAATAAATATAACATATAGGTTTTATTTAAGGATGAGTTCTGTCATTGACAATGTTGATGATATTGATGGCGAATCCCATGTTTGTAATTGGGTTTTTCATTTTAATTTTTTTTATCATTACACCACAAACATTTGGATAAAACAATTAAATATTCACAAATGTTTTATTTTGTTGGAATGATTTGATGGCTTATATTTGGACCCACAATAATGTATTGATGAAAATAGATTTGAAAAACATGTTTCTATTTATGTAAAGTTACCTCTCTACTTTTTTGGAGTATAAGATATGCTTTAAAAGAATATAGCAAGTCACAATTGTATGCTAACTCATTTGTTTTGCTCATTTTACACGTCATTTTTGAATTAAAAGTAAAGTATTCAAATAAGTGTTAGATATCCAACAAATGTAAAGGAACAAAGGTAAAACAAAAGAACATATCAAGTTGCAATTGTATACTAACTCATTTACTTTTTTTCCACGTCATTTTTGAATCAAGGGTAAAGTATTCAAATACGTGTTAGATATCCAACAAATGTAAAGGAACAAAGGTAAAACAAAAGAACATATCAAGTTGCAATTGTATACTAACTTATTTACTTTTTTTCCACGTCATTTTTGAATCAAGGGTAAAGTATTCAAATACGTGTTAGATATCCAACAGAAGTAAAGGAACAAAGATAAACAAAGGAACATATCAAGTTGAAATTGTATGCTAACTTATTTACTTTACTCCTTTTACATGTCATTTTTGAAACAGGGATTAACATCAAATATTCAACAAATATAAATAAACAAAGGTTTAAAAATTTAAAAAAAAAACATAATAAATCATAATTATATGCTAACTCATTTACTTTACTCATCTTACATATCATTTTTAAAACAAGAATAATATACTCACAAGGATCAAATATCCAATTTTTTTTAAAAATGAAATTTAATTAAAAAAATTCATTAAAAAGGCCTCCAATGTAAATAAGAGCCGTGGAGCGGCTTTAGTACCTGTTGATGCAAGTTGTAGATAGGTTGAATGGACAAAGAAATTTATTGTCTGAAGATCAGATGACTATTACTGATTTTAAAGTAGTTCATAGAAAACAACTTATAGAAAGCTAAAAAGTTCAAAGAGATTATTATGCCTTCACAAATGACTAAATATCATTTTAAAAACATCCAAATTCATTAAACATATGCCAATGCTTCAATTTTTTTTCTAGCTATTAAGGCAATCACACTGGATAAACCCATCACTATTGTGTGTGTGCTTTAAAACAAATTCAATACGCATCCAAAGGAATAAGTAGATTATAATTAGTTTTAGGAAAAAAAAAAACATAATTTGACAAGTACCGAAGGGCACAAATAATAGATGTTAATGGTTATAAAAATCCTTAAAATGATTCTAGTTGACTATTAGTAAGTAACATGGATGATGAGGAAATGATAGGGAGGAAAAACATATGCAAGAGTTGTCCAAATGTATTAGAAAGTCTTGAATGACGCCGAAGTAAATGTCTATTTTAAGAGGATTTATATGATTGAGAAAATAATTGTAACAACCGCCGATATACATGTAGAGTACCAAGTTGCTAGATAATTAAATATTATTTTGAAAAAAAGAAAATACTACAATGCAATACCACAATTTGGTTGTCACATTGCTGTAGACAAGGGTGTAGGTCGTATGTGTTGAAAGTACATTACATCCATTAAAAGCCCCAACTCTGACTAAGGCTCCTATTTTTTTAGCAAATGTAAATGTTTTTTATTGAATGTCGGACATACATTTAATCAAGAATTAATGACCACTAATAAATCAAATAAAATATTATTATTTTACAATGAATATTAAAAAATCAATTTAATTTAAAAAAAGAAGAATGTTATTCACTATAAATTAACATGGGATCAAATTAATTACCGCATACCAAAACAATAGTACTTAAACCTACAAGACATACTAATTATCACGGGGCCAGCTCTCCGGAGCTGGCCGGCTGTGCGACACCACTTGTTCCAACCTAAATCCCTCATTACGATGGGATTCTACAAGAACTACAGACTACGCCTTCAGTGTTTACCTGCACAAGTACACCCACAAACACAGTAAACAACAACTTGTATAAAGAAAGGATTAACAGCGGAAAGAAAAACACACACTTGCAAAGATCAAAAAATTGACTCAACACACACGAGCATTCACATAATGTAAGAAAATTGGGAGTAACGTGTATTTTATTAACTCTTCAAGACAATCTGGTCCAAAGTATAATAAATGAGCCAACTAGCCAACATACACAACAACCATCGAGTCGGTCTCAGTCGATAATGCTTGAAACCACTCGAATGATTACAATGAATAATTCCCTCCCAAGATCTGATTACTCTCTGCCTAAGATGACCCAGCCCCTGCTTCACAAAATCTGAGACCACAAAACTGCTCACAAACACCCACATGATGCTTGCACAGACACGTGCCCACGATCCACATAAACTTGGGATTGACATACCAACTTCACAATGATTCACTTTTCACCACTTTGACAGTTCAGACTTGCATTCACCCAAATAATTGTGCTAAGAAAGCTCACCATTCGCTTGATCAAGGCAGATCAACTCATGAATGTAGTTAGGGATGTTGAAGCAACACATCCCTCATAGATTCCCCCACTTAAAAATTAGCGATATCCTCGATGTCAGCACGACTCCACTAGCAAAAACCCATAAGGCAATCTTTTATTCAGACTCAATTCAGAGCTAAAAGATTAACACATCCCTTCTTCAGGCCCAATCCAAGCCAAGAGGTCAACACAACCCCCTTTCCAGGCTTTATCCATAATCTAGAGTCAAGAGACCAACATGTCCCCTTTTCAGACCCAAAGCTAAGAGATAAACCCATCCCCTTTTCAAGCTCCCTTCAGAGTCAAGAGATTAACATGCCTCCTTTTCAAACCCAAAGCCAAGAGATAAACACATCCCCTATTCAGGCTCCATCTAGAGTTAAGAGACCAAGGCCAAACTCCATGACCTTAACTTTGAGGGCTTCCACTTGCTCCCAACGTGATGAAAAACTACCATTCCAACACCACTAGAAACTCCTTCCACTTCAGATTGCCAAGTAACCCACTGTCTTCACCCCAACAAACTATTCCAATTGCCGCTCCGGTTTAACCCATCACATACACAGAAGGGCGCTTAGGTGGGAACCATTGCTGGTTCAGCTTCATCAATGATTAAGGTATCCAACTAGCTACAAAATTGAGAAACACATTGAATCTCTGGCAACTTCAGCACGTAGACAAAGCTTGCCTACACAAGTTACACCAAACCAATGTAGATTCACAAGATCACCCTAATCTTGCCAACCCCCAAACTTGGGGTGGAGGAAAATGGCTCCTAATGACCCACCTTTTCAAGACTCTGTAAACCCAACAAAGACTAAGTGACCCCATCAAACGTTCCCCCAAAATAGTACTAAAACTCCAACACAAGAGTATAACAAGCAAAGATGACTCTTCAGACCAAACACCCCAGGCCCAAGAATAGGGACAGAGTCCTTACCCAAGAACTCTCCCTAGAACCAACTCGATGCACTTGATCAATTATCTTCTCTGTGACACAACAAGATGATGTTTTCTTGAGCATATGTCATGGCTGTGAAGAACCCACCTCACATCAACGAGAAAAAGGAACCTGCTACTCCCCTTCAACATCCTAACTACCACCAAGCAATACAAGATACATTGACTCCTCACCAATTCTTGCACTCTTATGCATACTCAACCCAACACCACTTTCATCTTCCCAATCCCACTCCTCTGCACAATCTTCACCACACATGTCTGCAACGGATCTGACATAAAAGAATACCAAGATGGGGAAAATTTGTCACCTTACCCAACTTGGGTAAAACTTGTCTCAGCATAACATGAATGGCTTGTAACTACTCTAAGCCTACTTGAACCCCCAGAGGTCTGGAGGCCAAGTTTCTAAGGCTAAACTAGTTGACTTCCAATTGTAGGACACCCAAGTCCGTAAGCACCCCTTCCAAAATAATCAACCCCAAAAAATTACAACAACCACCTCCAAACCCAAGCTTTACTTAGCATTGAGCTCCCCTGAGCACACACATAGTCTGCTCACACTATTCATCCAGATCCTCCATTTGAACTGCAAACACCCCTTACTACTTTGGACAATCTCACTTGTAGTGATTCCCACCACATGTCCAACACTTCAAACAGAATTGCTTCCCACTTGACTCTCCAACTAGTGACTTCTTCTTGCCACCCATGGAAGTGCTCCAAGACTTACAAGATCCCTCTGATGACTCTAGAGTAGCCTTATTTCCTTGCTCACCCATTGACTTCCCTTAAGACTTACTCAACCCCTTACCAACGCCTCCCCACATGGATGCACAAGGGCCCAAGGTGTTTTTGGATGAATAACCCTCTCTAAAAACCAAGAGATAGTCTATTACAACAATTTATTTGCTAACATCGGACACTTCATGGTGATGGAGTTCTTCCTGAGCCCATGACTGAAGACCATGAGTAAATTGAAACAACTTATCCACCTCTGACATGTTGATGGCCTCCAACAAAAGGCTTTGGAAAGAATGGATATACTCTCCCATCTCCCCCACTTGCTTCAACTGACTCAACTTGGTCCTAGCCAACCATGCTGCATTCCTAGGTCGAAACTGAACCCCAAGGGCTTCCTTCAAATCCTCCCAAGAGTCCAACCTCCATGTAGAACTCCTTGATGCAATGTCATTAGCCAAGGTTCTATACCAAACCTTTGTCATACCCGTGAGGTACCTTGCTGCAACATGCACCTCCTGTGTGCCTAACAGACCCCCTAACCCTGCTAGGAACTCCTCCTTGTCCTAGAAGAAACACTCAAGAAGATGGTCATCTCGCTCACCATCATAACACTCTGGTTCCTTCAACTTGGGGAGCTTCACGACTAAAGAAGAATTAGACCCTGATGCTTTCACCAAACCCGATACCACTGATCAATACAAAGCCACTTCATCTTGTAACTTCATCTGGAACACCAAGCTCTTCTCCAACCTACTAGTAAGTTCCATAATTGTTTGCCCCATGGTAGTCACCTCCTCAAGTTCGCTAAATCTCATACCCACACAGTCCCCCATAAATTAGAACTGGGCACCAACTCGCTCAACAAGGCCTTCACCCACTGCAACAACTTTTGACTTACTACTGTGGCAATTGCCACCACCTTCACCTTTGTCCTGACCTTGCTTTCGACCCCTACTGGCCGCTTTCTTTAGCAACATCTTGGACAAATCTCCTGCCATACTGACTCAAACACAACCAAACACAACACAGGATTGACTCGACAGGGAAAGGCACAAGACTGTTTAACTTTAGGCAAACACAATCCTACAAAACACAAACTGTGTGCTTTGATACCAACTGTCACGGGGCCAGCTCTCCAGAGCTGGCTAGCCATGTGGCACCGCTTGTTCCAACCCAAATCCCTCGTTGCGACAGGATTCTACAAGAACTACGGACTACACCTTTAGTGTTTACCTGCACAAGTACACCCACAAACACAGTGGACAACAACTTGTATAAAGAAAGGATTAGCAGCGAAAAGAAAAAACACACACTTGCAAAGATCGGGAAATCGACTCAACACACATGAGCATTCACACAATGCAAGAAAATTGGGATTAATGTGTATTTTATTAACTCTTCAGGACAATCCAGTCCAAAGTACAATAAACGGGCCAACTAGCCAACATACACAACAACCATCGAGTCGGGCTCAACCAATAATGCTCGGAACCACTCGAATGATTACAATGAACAATTCCCTCCCAAGATCTGATTACTCTCTACCTAAGACAACCCAACCCCTGCTTCACGAAATCTGAGACTACAAAACTACTCACAAACACTCGCACGACGCTTGCACGGACACGTACCCATAGTCCACATAAACTTGGGACTGACACACCAACGTCACAATGATTTGCTTTTCACCACTTTGACAGTTCAGAATTACATTCACCCAAATCACTGTGCAAAGAAAGCTTACCATTCACTTGATCAAAATAGATCAACTTGTGAATATAATTAAGGATGTTGAAACAACACATCCCTCATACTAATAAACCCGTAATTTTAAGTGAAAATTCTCAAATTACATTAAGCTTCGAAACGACAAAGGGTCATTCGGGGCATTATATTCGATCCACCACTAATGATATCAATAGAAGTACCATTACAAATCAGCACGAAAGGGAGGACTTCTCTCATTTGAATAAAGAGAAAGAAAGACACCATTCCCCGCAATTATTACCCACCGAGAAAGGAGCTTACATCATAATATGCTTTATGCTCATTTGACAAATATCCCAATCGCAATCTTTTGGCTTCAGGAAATACTTCCATCTCTGAAAATTAAACATATTACTTACGTGTCTCATCCATCGATATATAAAGTGAGCCCAAAACCCTTTTTTAAATTCAAGGGACGTGTGGACTTAATGCTAATCTTAAATGTTTTTGACAATATCGTCTAAAATTTTAAAAGTAACTTTGGATTGATAGAATTATTATTGAACGCTTTTCACTAGACCTCTTAATACATTAAAATATCTAACGCATTTCAACATCACGTATCTTAAAATATATATGGTAACTTTAAGTCGACACAATTATTATCTTAAAGTATATATATGGTAACTTTAAGTCGACACAATTATTATAGAAAACCTTTTTTAAGAATCTCCAACAAATTAAAATATCTAATAATTTTGTTTCGAAGGTGAACTTTTTATTTATTTATTCAATTTTTATGGTTTATGATAAGTTCAAGTGAATTTGACTTTATACTATACACATAAAAATCTTAATTTTACGATAAGTCTTATATATTCTATCACTTATAAATTTTCTTTTTATGATAACTTTCCCACTTTCCATCTGATTCTAAATAATCAAGATACATGATTTATGTACTAAGTAAAGTTTGATTATGGGTGAAGAGTATAATACTTTCACTTATACGGTTACAAACTAACTTAAGAATCCATGTATAATATTCAACAAATTTAAAAATATGTTATGATTCTCTTTATGAAATTTTAACGTCACATATTTTTCGAAATGGAATATAACTCCTTCAATATGTGCATCATTGAAATTGAACTTTGGTTAATAGTCATTATCAAAGGCACAACCTCTCTTTACGACTAAACTCCATTAGAAATTAGAAGTGTGTAAAATTGGCACATATCATGACAACACCACATCCTTATGCGAGAACTTAATTGAGCAACATAAGGTGTTGAATTACATCAACAAACCTTCACCTTATATTCATGCGAAGATGGAGTTCTTGACTTCTAACACTCTAGGGCAAGCTTATCGCAACACCTCCAAGATCAAAGCCAAGGAAAAAATGAAGCAACGTCTCATCTCTTCATCTAACATTGTGCACAAGAGCCAGCTTACGACATAAAATCAATTCAATTTACAGAAAAGATAATAGCCTAAGAAGGTTGCACAAAATTCAAAGGCTCTTGCACCTTCTACCTCAAACAAAGGCAAGAATAAGTTCCGTGACAAGTGGTGCCATCATCATCACTTGCACACCCATAAAAACTTAGAACATTGTATGCAACAATCCCTACTTATATAATCTATATCATGTCACATATAGATGAATGACACTGATCCAAATGCTACTTGTCTAAGTATTAGTGCCACTATGATCGACACATATGAGGATTGTGAATGCCTCTTTCACACCAAGTTTTAGGTAATGGGTCAACCTCTTCATGTCATTATTGATATGGAAGCCAAAAGAACATCATCATGCAAACCACAACTTAGTGCCTAGGCCTTGCAACTACTACACATTCCAAGCCATATTCCTTAGGATGGCTTTAATAAGAGAAGGATATACAAATATAGAAACAATGCACATTTTCAATACAAAGTCAAGTCTATAGAGGACATTGTTACTTGTGACATCACACCTCTAAAAGTTAGTGACAACTTGTTGAGCAGGTTGTACTTGTAAGATTAAGATTCTACATATCAATCCAAACCACAACAATGGATTTTACGAACCAAAAATAACTTCTTCAATATTATACTCTTAATTTATATCGTGTCTTGAAATATATATAACTAATTTGTGACCTAGATCACCTTTTATCTTATATTGTAAGATTTATCTATTTTTTAATATTATTAATATAATTAATCTATAAAATAACCATAGTCTAAATAAAAAATATATAAAAGATAGAGTATATATAAAAAATAATGGTCAATGACAATATACACAAATTAAATATAGAACTAAGTATAAAAACATTTAAACATCTAATCTCCGTGTGCAGGCTATGTGTGCCATTTTGTTGATAGCTTATTTTTAATCCTTACTAACGGAGGAGTGCATGTTAATGGGCATAGAATGTTTTACATTTTTTTTAATTTCTTGTTGTGAATAAAGCGTAGTGTTACAAACAATCTTCCTCCATCCCTCTTTGGTTTCCTTTAACTACAAATGGACTAGAAGTGGTGAAATACTTTTTGTTTAGCAAGTTTCTTGGGATCCCTTTTATAATATAAACCCCTTCCTTTGATATCTAGTACTCCATCATTTAAAATCTTGATAAGAAAGTATCTTGTTGGATTTCAAAGTTTTATCCAGTCTTCATAGTTGTTTTTAGTACTCTTTATGTTGGGCTTAACAGAGTAATTCTCTTTATGTTGGGCTCAAGAGAGTAGTAAAGCTTTAAAAATATTTTGTGTTGTAAAATTTTGAGTGTGATAAAGATTTTAGTAAGTACTTTTTTAAGATTTGTGTTCTATAATTAAATAGATTTGATTGATGAAATTAATATTAAAATAAAATATTTTTTATATTAATATTTTAACTTTTTTTTGAAATGAAGATGATTTGAAATATCATGACAAATAAAAATAATATAATTTTTTTTTGAATTTAGATTTTAATTTATATGAATTATGAAAATATAAAATATCTAATAAATTATTAGAGTTTTATAAGAAAAAAAGAAATGAAAAAATATTATTTAACATTTAAAGCCTCTAAAAACTATAAAAAAATAGTAATGAAGTATTATGTGAATTTATACCTTTTATTTTCTTAGTATTTATAAAATTATTTAACATCTTTACTGTAAAGAGAATTTATAAACCTTAAAATAAATTAATATTTTAATTTATTTATTTTTATTTTAAAAAATAAAATAAAATTATTTTTAAATATTTTTTTATTATTTTATTTAGGTTTTTTTTACAATAATAAATAATTTTCTATCTTAAAATTAATATAATTGTAAATTCTTTGATTTATTCCACTTAAAATTTTAATATTATTTTTTTAAAATAAATTCGTTTTCATTAATTTAATTTTTAAAAATTTTAATTTAATTTTCTTTTAAAATAAATATGTTTTTATAAATTTTATAAAGAAAAAACTAATTTAGTTTGCAAGATCAAACAAGTCATTGATATTTTGTGAAGATTTTAATATCAAAAGGAAATAACACACTTCTATTTTTTTTTTTAAATTTTAAAAGCTTCTAACATTTTAGCATGAACTTACGAAACATTATTAATAAAATTTAAAGTAATATTAAATAGTTGACTTCATTACTTAGTAGTGTCTCCAATGCTTCCCATAATTGGTAATTGTTTTATGTGGATGGTAGATAAGTACTGAAAACATTATTATAACCATATAAAAGTAGAGTGTATGGTTGTTTTAACTATTTAGTAAAGAATGACTTATTATATATTAAAATTATTGTAGAATATAAATTTGATTAAATACAATAAATATAATTATACAAACAAATTTGAAATATGTTAAAATGAAATAATATAATTTTAAAAATTTGATTAAGAGTGTTAAAAAAAAAAATTGTCATTTCTTGTACATTTTTTAATAAAATTGTAGTTATGAAAAAGTGATTCAAACAATAAGATAAAAAAATGTTAATCATTTTTTGATTTAAGAATTTTTAGATTTTGACTTATTTTGACTATTTATCTTTTGATTTTTGAGTTAGCTCGTCCCAAGTTCACAACAAATAAATGTATGGGTCGATAAACTTTAAATGCACCAAATATCTTGCACACTAGCATCAAACCTCACATAGTTATGTGCAGTGTAAATTGAATCTCGAGCAAGGGTTTTAACCTTCTCTTCGTTAGGCGTGAAGATGTAACTTTGTGAACATTCGCCTAAACCCTACCAGCATAAGTTGGTGATGGTGTTAACATAAAATATGATACTTAATATAGATTTATATGGGTTCGAAAGACTTTGGTTAGAGTTGGTGTTGCATAATAGTTGGTATTGGTGAGAATTAGTTATATTACTTATCAAGATTATGTAATTATGAAAGTTGAAGTAGCTCCATACTTTATGCATATAATTCATACACAAAACATAGATATTTCCTAAACTATCTCTTTAATCAAATATAAATATGTTGTTACAATGTTACATATACTATTTATTTCTATACCTCCACTCTCTCTATTACAATATCTCTTTATCTCTTTATACCTCCATGTTTGTGCTCTTATAATTATCTCATCATCATTATCCTTTATTAAATATTTCAATGATGTGATAAAATATTGACTCAATAATTTATCCTAACCAATGGACATTGTTGAGCCCAGGAAAATGCATTAAGTATTTCTTCTCGTAGTGGCCCAAATGTTACATGGCACACAAGTGAGATGTGTAAGAGCTATAAATTTAGTTATGCACACCAATACAGGCTCTGCACACCTAAGATAAATGGATTATAGATATGTCAGTGGAGGTAAATTACTAAGACGAGGGTTGTGAATCAACGATCCTCAAGCAGACACGTGCCATATTTGTAACTAGCATACCTAAGATAAATCTATGTAAAAAAAACTGAGAGATATCATTCTTGAGATGCCTATTTCATAGTAGATTTGTGACATAAGTAGAATAGGTGCCTTGATAATGATATCTCTTGACATATTTTACATAGATTTATCTAAGATAGGTATGTTACTAGCAACTGTATGTTTTGTGTATTTATTTGATATATAATTTGAAGTTTTTCATCAAACTTAAAATGTATATTATACATTACATTAAATCATACATAACTATAATACACATTACATTAAATCATCCAAAACTTTAATTCACATAATTTAAAATTCTCAATCTAAATAGTTATTTAGTACTTATTATTATGTACCATACACATCACATAAAATGTCAAATAATTAATATGTAGACATCACATAAAATGTCAAATATTGAATAATTACATGAATTTATTCATAATTACTTGAAATTATTTTTCCTCTAAGAGTTTCAATCTCCATATAATGATATGAAACACATACCTATCATACCTATCAAATGCTTTAATTCTCTAGGCACCTCGAGAATGATAGCTATCATACCTATAAATCTATGTAAAAGATGTCGAGAGATATTTTTCTTGAGGTCCCTATCTCATATTAGATTTGTGATATAAGTAGAATAGACACCTCAAGAATGATATCTCTCGACATCTTTTACATAGATTTATCTAAGATAGGTATGCTAGTAGCAACTGTGTGTTTTGTGTATTTATTTGATATATAATTTGAAGTTTTTTTTTTATCAAAATTAAAATGTTTATTACACATTACATTAAAATAATACATGCCACATGATATAATCTAGCATACATTTTATTAATTATTTGACATTTTATGTGATGTCTAGAGAATGTGGAATAGTGTGCTTGATAAGTTTCAATCAACGATACTCAAGCACACTGGTTCCACACAAAATTAGTTATAAATTTGTATTCTTCATGTTTTACATCACACAAGGTGTGGGGAAACATAATATTGTAACTGTGCTTTGACTAAAAACAAGAGGAATGTGGTTTTGTACATTAATTATGTGAAATTTCATGATGTATTTTGTTACAGGGTCTGGATAAGCATTCAAGTGAGTATGATAATTTTTTAGGTGGATAATCTATTGGTATTGATTGATTGTTTGTGATTGATGAATATTTTAGGTGTAGTTGAGTCCTATTGCAATGTGTGATCTTTGTTGTCATGCCACTTTCTCATTATGAAGTTCTCAATGATCTCTTGATTGCACTTTAGGTTGTACCTCTACACACTAGTGTGTTGTTGAATTTTCCAATGCAAGTGGTGAATTTATCCATGTTTTCAGCAAGATCTTAATATTAGTGCAAGGTCTCCTTGATCTCTTATTCCTCTATGTGGGAAATAATTTACAGTAAGATTTTGGTTTCATTATCAGGGCCTTGTTCGACTATGGTCTGATGATGGAGATTGTGTATGTCTAATGATGGATTAGATTGAATCACTCTTGATAAAATTGAGATTTAGTTTGAGAAATAATGGATTAGATTGAATCACTCTTGATAAAATTGAGATTTAGTTTGAGAAATAGAGATTTGAGTTTATAGTAAGGTCAAAAAGTAGGAGTCATGACCCTCGCACATGGATGCACGAGAATTTGAGTAGTGAGATATATGAGATTTTCTTTATTAATTTTCTGTATCATTTTTTTATTTGAATTTTTTTCTATGTGGTTGGTAGGATTTGAAAATTTGGTAACACATATGTTTGAATGATGCATGAATTGAAGCTTTGAAGAATACAAATGAAGTATGATTGTGTGTAGTGGATGGAAGGTGTAACTGCATTTTAAATAGTTATGTGTTAGAGTTCTTTGCATCCACATATTCTCATCTCGATGAAGCACAATTATATTTTTTATAGGAACTGAGGGGATATTTCCTTGTAGAGATTTCATTGTGTTAAGATGCTTTTGGTTGATCTTTGACTGAAAAAATTGGAAATGGAGAGTTAAATCTTTCATCACAGAAATGCTAGGTTGTTACAAAAAAGCAAAGGTTTGATATTTATAAATTGAGATATTGTGGCATCATCAAGCATGAGGAAAAATGATTTCAATTTGCTCAAAGTGCAACACACTCTTGTGTCGGGATCCTAGAAGCTAAAGGTTCCACATTAATCATTCTTCGACTTCTCCCAATCTCTTGTTCCCTTCCACATCTCTTAATGCATATACCATGCTCTTTGTAATGGATCCAAGGTCCAATAGAAATATTTTACCCACAATATTCTATCCATTTCTCCTTTATTGATCCAATATCTTTCATAATTCAGAATATGGAGCTTTGGACCTTATCTATATATTTTCTAATTTCGTAGAAGTATCCTTATTTTTTTTGTACCATGTTTTTTGAAAAAAAATCAAAGGTTCTCTAGTTCAATATATTTTATTTAAGATTTTCCCACAACATTTTGACATTTATGATTAAATTATCATCAATATCCTTTATTTTCATATCTTCTTGTGGGAATATTCTTATCACCAAATAATCCTCCACATTGTGTATGCCGTTAAATTCTAGCAATTTGGAATTCGAGGCTCCTTTTTCAATTCTAAACAATATTTTTTGTGTGTGGTATCATATTTAGGGCTATGGTGCCTCTAGAGGATGAATGTTTTATTATTCTCAGACAAAGGAGCTTTTGCACTCTTGTTTCTAATTTTTCATATAACTATGCCTCAATATCTTCATTTGGTTCAATTTTAAATTCTTTGATTTTTATCATTATTTAACCTTCCTCGTTAGGATCATAATCCTAAATTATATTAACTAATTTTTTGACAACATATACTCCATGTAACTCATTGTAATCAATTTCATCCTCATCTAGACACAACTTCTTAATCCAAGCTACTATGTTGAAATCCATGTTTCTAATTGAAAATGTACTACTTGGTTGTTTCTTTCAAATGTGATATCTTCATCTTTAATGTCAAAAATACCACTATAATTAACAAACCATTCAAACTTTATTCGTACAAAAAATCAATGTTTTCTTCATATTATCTATTATTTCTAAATCTATATTCCTTTTAATTCCCATGCAATTTATTGGTACTCCTCATAACACCCTTATAAGTAATCTTGGTGTGCCATCTACCATGGTAATGTCATATTTTATCACATGTAACTATAGTTTTCCCAAAGACTCCCAGGGACTCTGGAGTAAGACATTTATTTATGTCCTAAATCTAGTAATATATTTTTCACCTCCTAACTATTTATCTTCATATCAATTAAGATGATTATCTTTATTAAAATAGTCGTCTTTATTCATTTGTAGATTTTTATAAATACATATTTTTTTAAAGTTTTATTTTCCCTTTTCCCACTCTTCTTACTATATACACTCTAATGTTTATTCCAATAATTATAAAATTAGATTAACTTCTCCAATAATCCTTGGGTTCCAACTAACATCAATATTTATTTCAATTTTTCTATCATCTCCTCATCAAAATTTTCCATTTATATATATTTTTTTCCTTAACTTGTTTTTCTTGGATTATTTTCTTGTTTTTCTCAACTACCATGTCATGTTGATGTGTGCCCCAGTAGTTATAATCATTGTCCCTTGACTCCTCTTATGGCTCTGTCATATTTTCCTTACCTTTTCAACTGTTCCCTTGTAAGTGGTTATTATCCTCGTATTCTTATGTTTAGGGGTCTCACATCGATTCTATTTTCAAATAAAAAACTTAAAAAAGGAATATGAATCTATCAAAGCTTAAATTTAAACTCATCTCTGAAAGATATGGCCTAATTCAGGTGGATACCACGTGATAAAAATCTCTATTTCTCAACAAGATGTCAGATTCAAAGCAGGTTGAAATGCTATGGCAATATGCAGGTTGACAAGTGTAATGTAGGGCGATACCTATGTCCAATGCTATGCTTCAATTTTTATTTAAAAATAGCCAACACATTCCAAAGAAGGTAGATTCGTTCGCAACAATGTTTGACCAAATCACCGAATGCGATAGTCTTCACATGGAATGCCCGGGAAAACAAATTTGCAGCGGGAGGAGAAGAATGGAGGATTAAAATAGAATGAATAATCTTATGTTCTAAATACTAATGTAAGTTTTTGTATTTTTATTTCACAATGGTTTTAGTATTATCATATGATACTTTGGGGCAAGAAAATTAATCATGAATCCCATTTTCATAGTAAAATCCACTCTCGTGGTAAAACCCACACTTTGTCTATAACTTTCAATGCAATTCCTTGTTATATGTCTTAACTTTCCACATTTTTAACATACTTGGGGTGCCCTATCTTAGTTTTATCCTTGCCCTCCTTAATATCCTCCCTTAAAACCACTGAAAAAAATCTTCCTAGTTACTTCCTTAGCTTCCACCCCCATATCCTCCTTGATTATTATTGTAAACTAATTTTATTGGGCTTGAGATTCCACATAACTATTTTGGGGTGGGATTTGGCATTGCAGGGGTGGTTGGTATCCCACAGGTTGTGGTGGTGGTGCAGTTTTTTGTGTGCTTCTCATAGGATTTGATGTGTCACTATCGCTTTCCCACTTATTTACTTTAGATCCTCCACCACATCTTATCTATAGAAAGTGTGACTATAATGGTTGAATGAACCACACATATAATAGATTAATTGGCTTGTAGGTGGCACAAATTCAGTAAGAGACACATATTTTGGAAATGTTAATCATGAGTTATGCATATGCCATAATAATTTGTTCCCTTATATATTGGTTACTATATTGGGGGTGTCATCCCCACCAGAGTCTAAGTTTCCCTTACCACTGTTTCTCTCCTCATCATATCATAGTGAGGGAATTTTGTGTTAAGCACAAAATATACTGAGAGGGGGGGTGAATCAGTGTATTATATATCTTTTATTTAATCTAATTTATTTTCTTTAACCACTCAATCATACATTCAAGATATGCAATAAAACTGAAATAATAATTTGCACCACGAGAGAGAGAGAGAGAGAGAGAGAGAGAGAGAGAGAGAGAGAGAGAGAGAGAGAGAGAGAGAGAGAGCATATTTCTACGTGAAAACCCAAAGTGGAAAAAATCATGGAGAACAATCTCAAGTATATGAATGAGCACCAACTCAAAATACAAAGTTCACAAGTACCAACTTGCAGGAGCACCAACCCCTTTGTTGAGCACCAACACAACAACTATTTGTGAGCACCAACCCACAAGAGCACCAACCCCTTACAAAATTTGTGAGCACCAACCCACGGGAGCACCAACCCCTCTTGTGTATAAAACACAACTATCTCTCAATGTTGCTTACTCAACGAATGATAGAACTCTACAATATCTCCTACTTTTCTCTCTTCGAAAACAAATACAAATCATGCACTCTCTTGCATATTACAAATGGATTCTCAAGCCTTTATTTATAGCTTTTCAAATTACCTTTGGCCTTCACCCTTTGTGACCCTTCAATCCTCATAGAAAATGGTGCCAAACTTGCATGACCCTTCATATCCTTGCATTTGAAAAGTCATATGGTGACCCTTCATAAGAAAAAGTGTCCTTTCTTCTTTTGTCTTTATCTTGGTGACTTTTCGTATTCCTCAAAGTGTCCCTTCATGGAAAAATGCACCATACCTCTTTTGTCTTCACATGGTGACTCTTGGAATTCTTCAAGGTGACTCTTCATGAGAAAATGTGTCCCATTCCTCTTTCATCTTTTACCCTGTGACTCTTTGACTTCTCCATGGGCCCTTTTTTGACTTATATGCAACCAAAAATATATTCATTAATATTAAATAAATATTAAAACACATTAGCCAAGATATGAATATTAAAAACACCATTAAATGCAATGGGGTCTTTATCACTAATAATGCTAGACCTTTGACATCAATGACAATATTTCCAACAATTTCCCCCTTTGTCATTAAGGGCAACCTCAAACTAAAACTACCACATCCTAAAAATTGTACATACTGCTATCTGAAAAACATGTAGTAACTGCCCCTTACTGTAGCAACCTATATCTATTCCATGTACCTATATTTACACCTGTTCTTGTACCTATTATTCTCTCCCTTTGACATCAATGGCAAAGGGCCTACCTGGAGCTAATACTTAGCTCCCCCTCAACTGATGCTAAACCTCAATGACAAGAAGTAAAATAAATTACTCTCAACTTCTCTCACAGATACTCAAATGTGTCTTTTGATAGTGCTTTTGTGAAAATATCTACAATCTGCTTTGTAATACTGATATATTCCATCTTAACTTGTTGATCTATAGCTTGCTCTCTCAAGAAGTGATATCTAATGGGAATATGTTTTGTTCTTGAATGCATCATTGGATTCTTCAAAACATTTATAGCACTGTGTTATCACAAAAAATAGAAATAGGTTCATCATACTTTACCTTGATATCTTCCAAAGTTTGCTTTATCCAAAGCACTTGAGTACAACACAATGCTGCTGTAATATATTTTGTATCAGCTGTAGAAAGTGATACTAAAATCTGCTTCTTACGTAGCCATGATACTAAGCTATCACTAAGGAAGAAAGCTACTCCACTTGTACTCTTTCTGTCATCCAAGTACCCTACCCAATTTGAATCTATATAAGCAACCAAAGTGAAATCTCTACCTGTGGAATACCATAATCTGTAATCCAATGTCCCCTTGATATATCTGAATATTCTCTTCAACTAAACATGACTATCTTTTGGAGATGATTGATATCTTGCAACCATACCTACTGCATGCATGATGTTTGGCCTTGATGCTATCAAATATAAAAGACTACCAATCATAGATATATACAAAGATTGATCTGTAATAGGTGAATCTTCATCATTTCTCACCTTATTTCCTATACACATTGGTGTGCCAACTGGTGCACAATCCTCAAAACCAAATTTCTTCAACATTTCCTTGGCATATTTACATTGAGATATGAAAATTCTTTTATTTTATTGAAATATTTGCAATCCTAAGAAAAATGACAATTCTCCAAGCATAGACATCTCAAATTCTTTTTACATTCTATCAGAAAATTATTTTGTCATCTTTTCAATATTTCTTCTAAAAATGATATCATCAACATATACCACAATAATCAATTGATGCCCACTTTCTGTTTCGATGTAGAGATTACTATCAATAAATCCTCTCTTGAAACCTTGATCTTGCAGGTACTTATCAAGTCTTGCATACCAAGCTCTAAAAGCTTGTTCCAATCCATACAATACTTTCTTCAATCTACATACATGGTTAATAATATTTGAGAGAATAAATCCCTCAAGCTGCTCAATGTAGACCTCTTCTTCAAGATTCCCATTCAGGAAGGCATATTTGACATCCATCTGAAACACTTTGAAAATTTTAAACACTACATATACAAGAAACATTCTAATAGCCTCTAACCCTTTCACTGGTGTAAAAGTTTCTTCAAAATCTATTCCCTCAATTTGAGCGTATCCTTTACATAATAATCTTGCTTTATTTCTGGTCACTTCTCCATTTTCATTCAACTTATTTTTATAAACTCATTTTATTCCTATCACATTGTGATCTTTTGGTCTAGGCACTAATTCCCAAGTATCATTCTTTTATATTTGATTTAATTCTTCATCCATAGCCTTAACCCAATGCTTATCATTTCTATCTTTTGAAAAAGTTTTAGGCTAAATTTTAGATAACAAAGAGAAATTAACTTGCTCAAATTTACTTACCATCATTCTTCTGGTGCGAATTTCTTTATTTATGTCTTTGATGATGTCACTTTCATTATGATTTATTTGAATATATTGGGATGGAGTTTTGGTGCCCTTTTTCTCCTTCTCCTCATCTTCACCTAATTCTTCAAAACCTTCCTCTTCAATGATTTTAGGAATGTCTACTGGATCACTGATTCTTTGTGTTCCATCTTCTTCTATCTTGACACTTGCACTTTCAACATTTTTCTTGGTTCTTTTCTTATAACATTTATAAGCTTTATTTTTTCAAGAATAACCAAGAAATATACCTTCATCTGATCTAGATTCAAACTTACCAATTTTTTCATTGGTTCTCTTTATGAAGCATCTACTGCTGAAAACTCTGAAATAATCAATTGTTGCTGGTTTGTCTTTTCATAGCTTATAAAGAGTCTTGTCACTATTGAATCTCAATAATGCTCTATTCTAAATATGCACTATTGTGGTAATTTCTTCTCTCCAATATTTATCTGCTATCTTTGATTCATTTAGTATTGTCCTCACCATCTCCTGAACTATTCTATTTTTCCATTCAACTACTCCATTTTGCTGTAGAGTTTTAGTTGCTGGATAATGTCTTTTTATTCTATGCTCTTCAAAAAACTCAATAAATTGATTTGACATAAATTCTCCTCCTCAATCTGATCTTAGACACTTAATCTTCAAATTGGTTTCATTCTCAACTAATACTTTGAATACTTTAAAATATCTAAAAGCTTCTGATTTTTCTTTAAAAACATTACCCAAGTCATACGTGAAAACTCATCAATAAGCAATATGAAATATTTTTCACTTTGAGTACTTTGTGTTCTCATATGTCCACATAGGTCAGTGTGAACAAGCTCTAGCATCTGAGAGGTCGAGTACTCTTTTGTTTTGAACTGCCTTCTAGCATGCTTCCCATGCTGACAAGGTTCACAAAGCGTGTCAGATGGCTTTGTAATCTTTAGAAGATTTTTGACTGCTTGATTTTTGTTGATGTTGACAAGATTTTTAAAATTTATGTGCCCCATTCTCTTGTGCCATAACCAACTTTATTCAATCTGACCCAAACAACATCTTTGACCTTTAATATCTGATAACATATATAAGTTATTGCCTATTCTCTGAGCATTTGTAACCAATAAATCTAAATATTTTCTTCTAATTTCACAACCTTCTACATAAAACTATAGTGTGTACCCCTGATCATACATTTGACTTACACTCAAAATATTATGCTTAAGACCTTCTACATATAAAACATTTTCAATTTTAGTTCTACCATTATCCAAACTTAGTGTACCTTTCTAGCAATTTTAGCATTAGTATTGTTTCTAAATTTTACTATGCCACCATTGATCTTCTTTAAGGTTATGAACTTTCTCTTGTCTCTTGTCATGTGCCTTGAACATCCACTATCAATGAACCATAACTTTTCTTCATTTCTTGCATGTAAAGCTATCTGCACCAACATAGATTTTTTGAGTTGTTTCTTTTACCAAGAACCTGTCTAAACTTTCTTCTTAATGAATGGAGCCTTAAACTCTGGTCTTTCTTGACTGAATTGAACACATGTATACAGTACCAAGCTATGTGTCTAAAGTCTTTGCACTTGTAACATATTATGGCCTCTTCATGAAAGCCTGATAGAGGAGTAAAAAATTTTTAGCTTCTGCTTGATTCTGCATGACTTTCCTTCTCCTTATTTTTGAAATTGATAGCTCTTTTTTGACATTCTAATTTCTTATGACCATATCCATTATAATAAAAAATAGTAACCATAAAAATAGGACCTGTTTGTGTATCTCTAACATGATTGCCTTTTGTAGCTCTTTTCCCTCCAGCCTTCTTTATTTGAGATGTCCTCTGCATTCTTAACTTCTTCCCTTTTTATTTCTTCTTTTGTAAGAGCTTCAGCGTAGCTCTTTTCTTTTTCCTTGTCTATGAAAGTAGTGACCTCCTCTTTCTCCTTTTCAAATCCAATACCTGTCTTATCTGACACTGATATTTGGTTTTCTAATATCTTATTCAACATATTAGTGCTATTCTAAAATTTTAAATCATTGACTGTTCTATCATTGATTGCTTTATTTTTTTTTATCAAGATCTACTTTTAAAGAAGTAATTTTAATAACATACATTTCACATTATTTACTTATTATTGTCAATTGTGCCATTAGATCTTCTTCATTCTTCTTAGCTTCTTCAAACTGTGCTTGTAGATCTTCAATTATTTCCTTTGACTCCTTTTTATTTTTCTCGATCTGGAGCTTTAATCTTCAATTCTTCTTTTCAAGAGCTTTTAACTCTTCTAAGGAACAAATGTGTTCTCCTTCCAGATTCACTTCAGATTCATCTTATTCTTCTTCTTGATCATCTATACTTTTGCTTGTAGAGGCATCTTCATGTTTGGCCATGAATAGAATCTCTTCTTCTTCTTCGTCATTGACTCCACTATCTTCAATTGAACTAGGATATTTAGAATACAAACTCTTTTTCTCCAATCCCTTCTTGAATTTGCCTTTGAAATTCTTCTTGTATGTAGACTTTCCTTCTTCATTATTGTCATTACCCTTATTTGGGCATTTAGATGTAAAATATCTAATCTTTTCACAATTAAAACATTTAAAAAATAATTTTTCTTAATATTTACCTGTGCCCTTTTTTGGCTTGTGAATGAATAGAGCTCAATTGTCATCTTCATCATCACTAGAATTATCACTTGAATCTTAAATTTTAGCCTTCTTTTTCTTTGATGTCTTAAAAGTCACTTCTTTCTTTGAAGGTTTATCTTGTTCAGTCTGCATTTCATATGCCGTAAGAATACCATGAAGCTCATCTATCTTTAGCTTGGCCAAATTCTTCATCTCTTCAATTGCTAAAACTTTCGCATCATATCTCAATGGTAGAGATCTCAAAACCTTTTGAACCATAGTTGACTTTTCTAAATTTTCTCTAAGACCTTGAATCTAATTGACTATTTGATCAACTTGCAAGAGATAATTTGCTATATTTTCTTCTTCTTCTATCTTCAAACTCTCAAACTATCTGCTAAATGTCTGAAGCTTAGCTTGCTAAACCTTTTCATCACTTTTGTAAATATTTTCAAGTTTTACCTAAGTTTTATGAGCAGACTTACATTGCATAACTTTAACAAATTTTGATTCACATAAACCACATAAAATAGTATTTAAAGATTTAGCATTATTTTCACTTGCCTTTTTCTTTGCTGGAGTAGTTACAAGTGTCTGTGGCTCTTCATATTCCTCCACCACTGCTTGCCATATGTCAAATTTAAGGGCCATCAAATAATTCTTCATCCTTATGCTCCAAAAAACATAATTCATTTCATCAAACAAAGGTGCCTTATTTTTATAAAATCCTTCATGTGATCCAACCATCGTGCTTTCCTGATCTTCCTTCAAGATGTAAAACTTTTTCAAAAGGAGCCTACTCTGATACCAATTTTAAGCACAAAATATACTGAGAGGGGGGGGGGTGAATCAGTTTATTATATATCTTTTATTTAATCTGATTTCTTTTCTTTAACCACTCAATCATACATTTAAGATATGCAATAAAACTAAAATAATAATTTGCACCACACAAGAGAGAGAGAGAGAGAGAGACACCATATTTTTATATGAAAAGCCAAAGTGGGAAAAACCACAGAGAACAATCTCAAGTATATAAATGAGCACCAACTCAAAATACAAAGTTCGCAAGCACCAACTTGCAGGAGCACCAACCCCTTTGTTAAGCACCAACACAACAACTATTTGTGAGCACTAACCCCTTACAAAATTTGTGAGCACCAACCCCTCTTGTGTATAAAACACAACTATCTCTCAATGTTATTGAAAAAATGATAGAACTCTAAAATATCTCTTTCTTTTATCTCTTTAAAAAAATACAAATCATGTACTCTCTTGCATATTACAAATGACTTCTCAAGCCTTTATTTATATCTTTTCAAATGACCTTTGGCCTTCACCCTTTGTGACCCTTTAATTCTCATGGAAAATGGTGCCAAACTTGCATAACCTTTCGTATCCTTGCATTTGAAAAGTCATATGGTGACTCTTCATAAGCAGAAACATCTTTTCCTCTTTTTTCTTTATCTTGGTTACTTTTCATATTCCTCAAAGTGTCCCTTCATCGAAAAATGTGCCATACCTCTTTTATCTTCACATGGTGACTCTTGGAATTCCTCAAGGTGACTCTTCATGAGAAAATACATCCCATTCCTCTTTCATCTTTTACCTTGTGACTCTTTGACTTCTTCATGGGCCCTTTTTTGACTTATATGAAACCAAAAATATATTCATTAATATTAAATAAATATTAACATACATTAGCCAAGATATGAATATTAAAAACACCATTAAATGCAATGGGGCCTTTATCACCAATAATGTTAGACATTTGACATTAATGACAATATTTCCAACATTTTGTCCTAAGGTGTCCTTCTGTGAAACACATTGTGTATCATATCCTTGGTCTTGCAACACTCCCCATGAATCTTAAAATATGTATTCTTATCCCTTGATTTGAATTTATTATTTCAATCTTAACTGATCCAACTCATATTTAAGTTTCTCCATATCTCTTTTTAATGAAGAATACATCCCCTCCATGATTGTGCTTCTAGTTGTGAAGCCATATCTAATGCTTATGTAAATGTTAAAAATATCATTCCATCCATTGAGGCTCATAGGTATGGTAACAATCCCAAACTGAACCATTTTAGCTTCTATTTTTCATCGATAAGTTCCAACAATATTCTCATGATTAATTTGAATATCTGATTATAATATTTTACTAATTCTTTTTCATTTTACAATTATTATGTAATTTTTATAACACTCTTAGTAAGAACATCCATAAAGTAAAAATATACCTTAAATACTTGATTGACTTTGGTCCATGATTTCCCTATGACATTGACACTAACATTGACATTGACATTGACACTATCACCGACATTGACATTGACATTGACATTGACACTAGCACTTGCATTGACATTAAAAATGTTTGCACAATGACATTACTTACTATTCTTGGATACACACATGAGGATTTTCTTGGTACAACAAATATAGTGCAAGGATTCGATGGAAAGAGACAAAACCCTATTGGGAGCATTGTGTTACCATTTATGGTAGGGCATGTGACATTTGCTACTTTATGCTTAGTTCTGACCAATATGGGGCATTTGAAAGGTTACTAGGATGTCCATAGATACATAATATTTGTGTCATACTATCTTTGATACATCAATGTGTGAAGTATATCTATAGCAAGTGGTTGTAGTTACATGAATTCAATATAAGTATCTTACTCAGTTGGAGAGATTTCCTCAAAAGCTCCACCATATTTTGTTATACAACATGTAGAGGTTCATTTTATGAATGTAGTTTAGAAACAAGTAATTTATCTTCTTCAAAGATTAGTGCTTCAATGTCCACTACATCAAATGTTTATTTAGGTTATGAGTAGATGTTACCTAGTCAGTCACATCCTAAGTTAATTCTACAGGCTAATCTATGTGTTCCACAATGAACACCATTTTATACATCCCATGTACTTATTAGTTCACATTATATTTGTATTATATATCTACACAAGATTATATGGGCTATGGTGATATTGATGGATATTTTACAATGCATTACCACTTCTTAGATTTGAACATACATACATAGTTATCACTCACCCACGGTGGGTGACATTTACCTTGATTGATCTAGGTCCTACATGTAAGCATCCCATTAATAAGATCATTGGTTAGCATGAACATATTTTAGATATTCAAAAATACAAAAAATAATAAAATTAAATTAAAATTTAAAAAAAATAAAAAAAAAAGAAAGAAAAAATCAAGACCTATGCTTGGGATGGATTGCTACTTAAATGATTGATTTATATTATTCATCATGTATATGGTAGATTACATATCTATTTTATATGGACATGTTTTTCATAGTATACATGAGTGGGATGTAGAACATACATGTTATTTATAACATAGATTTACCTTTATACATTGGGGATATGCCTACATTGGGCCCATCTTTACAAGTTACATCTTTCTATCACTATTTCATTGATCATATAAAGTTATGTTTACTCACTACACATAACTTGATTTTATGTATACTCTTTAGCGTGTTATATTCCATGAATATTGTATTTTTTTATACTTTGATGATGAGATAAATTATTTTTGTAGACTAACATTTATTGTTCTATAAAAGTTTGATATTGATGATTGTTACGTGTGTGATCATTGATTGTGTATTATATTATGTGCGGATGGATATGTGTGATATTTCATGCTCCATGAGTGACTATTGATGTTTATTACATTTTGTTTCTATTGATGTCTATTACATTGAGTGTTATATTACATGTTTTTATGAGTTTCTTGATTGTGTAGTTTATGTCATGCATTAGTTATGTCGAGGATCTTCTAGTCCATATCTGGTGTAATAAAAAACATGGAGGTCCAATTAAGGACAATCATTATTGTTCATGTTGCAAGGGTTTCAAAACATAAACTAACACACAAACATTCTATCAAACAACTAACATTCTAATTACAGATATTCAATTCTATACATTAATCATAATGGTTTATAATAACCACAACTAGCTTATTCAAAATACAAAACATGGAGGATACACTATGATACACTTCTGATGTATAAATAGAGACCTCTACCTTTAATTTTGCTGTAATACACCACTCCTAGACCAAGAAAATACAAGGCAATTCCAACATGGTCCTATTTTTCTATGTTTTTCTATCCCCCATTTGAAACTCCCTATTATTTTTATTAATTGCACAAGAAATGAGTGACTCCTTGACTTCTCTCCAATATTTCATCTTCAACACAGGTGTTAGATGATTCAAAATGACTCAAAGAAAGGACAACTACATTTAACATGCATAGTTGTCCTTATCGAACTTGTGAAGAGCTTAGTTTACAAAATAGAATGTTCATTCCTAATATGTTACCTGGATAGGCTTTAATAATGAGAATGAATGTCAAACTATGTTTGAAGTAACTTGGACCTAGGCATCTTTCGACACTAAAACTAGTTTGGAATGTACAGAGAATAAATTTATCTTGGGATTTCAATTTTTTTTCAAGATTACTTGAAGACTGAGCTTCACTCAAGGCTATATTGAGATAGCATCCTCGATCAATACTATTTAAAACTCTTTCCCAAACAAGACCATTGCAATATTATGTCACTAAGAAGTATTGGTCTTACCTAAGACCAATTCGAGATTTGCATGTTGAATAACACTGCTAAAGCTTCAACACATAACACTTCAAATAGAGACAAAAACATGAAATGTAGTTCTAATTTCATCTATAAAGTCTTCGATACGTGGTAGACATACTTGGTCATAGAGTTCTGGTTACAAGGCGATACAAAGTGGACAACATTCGATACCCAATTGGAATAAAGACCTAATTTACATAGAGAAGTTCAAAGAATTCATGGACTAATTTGGGATTGTAAAACTTGAGTAGCACTATGATCACTAAGCCATGTCGATGAAGAGCACAAATTTGGAGAAGGCAACACACTTAGGAAAGAGCTAAAGCACCTTGAAGCACATACAAACTAACTCTAAAGGAGAACTCAAGTGATAAGAAACTAGGACTGAATTGTAAAGAAGGATCTTGATTTACAAATAAACTCTCCTCAAGACCAAGTCAGTGAAAGAAATAATTCCTTCAAGAAACACACCAAAACACAAAGGAAAACAAAGACACTATTTTTGGTGATGTAATATTACTCAAAATCTGAGATGCTCCTACATCAGATGTTCCTACATTAGATGTTCAAGGTTCAAAATGTGAGCTTATGTTCATATGGGTGGGATAAGTGGCCAAACCACTTTGTTGGTCCTGAGGAAAGTGACCATGGCATCTCCCTCCAACATATGAAGTAGATTAGTTGAATGTTCCTCTTTTTCTTGCACCATTTCCAGCTCCAACATGTTGGTTTCAAACCTATTATTTTCTCAATTTTGATCTTCCTCTCAATCTTTATGGGATTTGACCACCTACCATATTATTTATCCTTTGTGGGTTTAGACCCACCATCTTTCATCCTCCTCCACCAAAGGCATATCAACTTCCATTTAACTCACATGTGGGCTAAAACCCATTTTCATCTATCTACCATTGTAAATATGCTCTATCAAACACCTCACTCTCCCATATGGGCTCAAATCCACCATAGACCAACCACTTCTTCTTAAATCCCTCTTGGATTTGTTCACACCTTGTCAAACTAGCTATTGGATCATTTACATCATAAACCACCATTTTTGGCTGCTCACTCATGGCTGCAAACTCATCTATCACTCTTAATCTCAACATAATTGAATCAACATATGCTAGGCCATCCAAATGATAACCCATGAAATCAAGAATCACCTCAAGGATAATTCTTACCTTCACATAATTTATTGTCCACATTGTTATAATAAGTAATCTCCCCATCTCATATATAAATTCAGCTTCCTCTTCACATGCTTGGGTTATCATACACAGTAAAAACTCCTCCTTTTACTTGTTGAGATCAATAAATTCACTCTCCATACCTGAAACATTAGGTTCTTCATCACACACTTGAACAGATCTAAAAATCAACTTCTCCAATTTATTCTTCACCATGCTACAAGCTTTCTCTATAACAAGCTTTAGATTCTCAAATCCTTCTTCAACAACTTTTAGTTATTCTAGGGACATCTTTTCTTCATCCAACTGTTCTAATTTAGCATTCACCTACACATATCCTTGAGAACCAAATTATTCCCATGCTATATCTCATTCTCTTATCTCCAAATTATCTTTAATACATTCCTCTATATTTGGAATACCATCAACAACCATCTCTTCTATCTCTATTACCATACCCATCTCTTGGAAAACTTCTTCACTCTACCTCTCGTACAAATGAACATGCTATAATAATCCACAATTAGTCCTTTTCTTAGCCACCATCTCTATAACTAGACCTGCACAATGTATAAACACATTAGGGGAAATAAAAACTTCCTCCAATAACTCATCCACCATTCCACCATGCCCCAAGGACATGTTGGCCAATTCCCCTTCACTGCTAACATGTTGCTTATGATTTTCTCTCTCACTATGGGATCTCAAAAGATCCATATAAAACACCTCCAATGATTTCCTCTACTCATTTATACCTTTGATTTTAGATCATTCACACGGCTAAACTTTCACTATCATTTCCTTGTGTACACTAGCTTGTACAACATCCACATCTAAAGTTTTTTTCAAAGAAATATGTAACTCTTCTAGGATGCTCTTTTCCTCTACCTATAACTTTACATGGATAAAATATTCCTTCACCTATAGATCTACATGGATAAAATATTCATTAATTGAAACATATGTCATGCTTTGGTTGTCCTTAACCTTACTACCATCTAACTAAAAATTGACAAGCTTGCTGTCATTACGAACTAAGGACCAATCAACACTTGCCCACTCATGGGACTTCATAACCACTTTCCCATCATCACACAATAGGTCTCCAACTTAAAATGAACAATGTATCACCTATCCATCATACATCAATAGGATTCCTCCATCTATGGGTTGATCACAACGAATTTCCACACCATTGTTCTAAAAATCAAAACTAGTCTCTACATATAGAAGCCTATCCTTGTTGCCTTTTAAGACAACTTGCTCACTAGTGTACCTATACACCTCCTTAATACTTATCAAAGTAGTATTTGGGTATTCACATGATAACCCCCATCTATATTACCCCTCTTGTAAATATGATTGTCACATCCACTCTCAAGCCTCTTCACATGAAGCTTTTTCAACCATCCTGACTGCAATTTTAGGTGTACAAATAGACCCAACATCTTAGAAATTGTTCTAACTATTAAAGACTTAGTAGATGTAAATCCTAATTAGTCAAAGGGTTGAGTATAGTAATAACTTGAAATAAATACAATAAATATTTAATTTGATAATTTCTTCCCAATATAGTAAAGGCAATAAGAAAGTGTACTTATTTAGAGAAAAACATGCATTTCCATAAATCAGGAGGTTAGAGTAGGCTTGGAAAACAACTAGACACATTTTGTTATGTGACTATAGTTTAAAATAGGATTTAGATAATAATTCCCATATGAGGACAATAGTGCCAATGGTGCTAGTGTCTAACTGTGGCACCAGTGTCCTATGGAAGAGTTGCCTAAAACTTTCAGAGATGCTATGGGAGAATTTTAAGGACCTATAGGTAATTATGTGACTTATGGAAGTTCGTGTGTGTCATTATTTTGCATGGATCCCTTTCAAAACCCTAATGAACACCTACACACATGAAACAATAATAAGATCAAATGTAAAAAGAAGGGAAAAACTAGGTTATGGGATATTACAATCATGCGAGATAAAACCCCTATTGTCCCGGATGTTGCCTACATTAATCCCAATGCTAGGGGTATCAGATCACATGTAGCTTTCCCTTATGGAACATGCATAATCAATATGCATGGTATACTAGAATGAATTTCACTTAGGACCTATTTTGATCAAGTATGTAATTCTAGATGTGATACCTAAGTAATATGCAGTGTGTTAAGATGTACTATTGACTGATTTTATGTATTTATGTGCCAAGATAGTAAGTGCTAGATGTAATATGCCTTGTGAGGATATTTATCGAGAAAGAAATTTGATTTGAAATGTAAGACCTTATCTACTTGATGACAAGATGAAAAAGAGGGATCAAAATATAAGAGAAGGCTCAAGGTAGGGTTGGGACCCAAAACATAGAAAAAAATAACCATTGGACATTAGCACCAAAATGTAGACACTAGTATCAATGGCGCTACTATCTAGATAAGGGCACTAGTGTCCTTAGGGACCAAAATAAAGCAAAGATTGGGTAGAACATGCTAACAGCCCTAGTGACTAGAGGGGATAACTTAAGACCACTAAGGGTGCAACAAATAGGGAAAATAAGACATAAGAAAGATTAAAAGACCCAAAATGACCATGTGAACATGAGCTACATTCATCACTAAGACATTCGCATGAAAGAGCAATAAAAGACATACTACTTGTGGTTACTTGACTAAATTAAGGTGTATACATTTCCCCCCCTTTATTCTAGTAATGTAATGAAATGAAAGTACTAGAGTAAAAAAGAGGAATACATACTTCTACTTACCTGTGTGGATGTACTCTATACCTGGCCCATGTCTTGGCCAAAGAAATGGACACGAGCTAGAATAAAATATGTGAAGAGGAAATCCATAATGTGGGTGCTACTTGTATTGAATCTGAATAGTGAGGAACAAAACCCTATTTTACCCCCACCTAGATATCTGGATAGAATCAGAGAATGTAAACTAAAAATGTGGAGAAATAAGGCCTACTTACCCCCATTTTGATATCTAGACTGAATCTGAGTATACAATCTGAAACTAGAGGTTGAAAATATCACTCAAATTGTATAATTTGGGTTTAGTGAAATGCTATAGATCAACCACTATAGACAGTCATGTGACCCAAACTAGTAAAATCCTGATGACATCTTGGTGGCAATCTGAGTATAACTAGGTAATTTGAACGTAGAGAATGGTATAAATTTCCATTTAATCTATAAAATCTAGTGAATCCTTGTAGGATTGAATATGTGTGCCTTACATCATGCCCCCAAACCTGTTATCTAAGTAATGTAACTGTGTATCCAAATATCTATATATTTGAGTCAAACTACATTATCTATATATCTAAGTAAACCTATGTGTTTGAATATATGTATATCTAAATAAACATGTGTGTTTGAATATTTGTATACCTAAGTAAACCTATAAATCTAGAAATTTATATATCTAAAAATCTATATATCTAAGTATTTGTATCTGAACCCATCTATGTGTCTGGTGAATCTGTATCTAAACCAATCTATGTGTTTATGTGAATCTATATATGAACTACTTTGTGTGTCTGTATGAATCTATATTTGAACCAATCTATGTGTCTATATGAATCTATATAAATAGTGTGTATATCCCCCCCTTTTTGGTGAGAGAGCTGAAATTGTGGTAAGGGTGTCTAACCAAAAGTGATACCAGATAGTATGTTGGTGATAGTTAGCTAGGGAGTTTGATTAATTTATCAATTGTAATAGAGTTGCTTATTTTTAAATCAGCAGTGGGATAGACCTTTGGTCTATATTGAGTTTATTAAGGAAATATATATTTTATCATTTTATAGAGTTGTATTTGATTTGGATATTAGTGGAACTAATATAGGGTGAGGTACATCAGGATCAAGTCCCACACATAAGAAATAAATCATAAATCAGAGTTATAGTTCTCTAGATATCCCATTTGGAAGAAGTTGGTGTTAGTTTTCAAAATTAGCATGTAAGGTCAGCCTTAATAAGGTGGCATTTTTAAAGTGTGGATTAAATAGGTTGGTTGATTTGTTTAACAACTCATTTGAACCATTTGACTTGATAGTAATTTTTTATTCCTGAGCTAGAGTGTATGTTGAGGAGATAAGGAGCGAGTGTGACTTGATATGAGGAGGTGGAGGCACTTATCTAGGCTAGGGAAGAGGCTACCCTAGCAATGGATTTGGCCTTTTCCCCTACTTTTGACATATTTAGTACATTTTTATTATTTTTAATGAAAATTTGGTAGTTTAAGGCCATCTTGAGAAATGTGGCACTACTATCCTAAAAATGGCACTAGTGGCTTGGACATGGCACTAGTGTCCTGATTAGGGCACTATTGTACAATGTTACTATCCATATACAGTGCTAGTGTTCATTTGGCCTATTTTTTGGTGCTTATTATTGGTTATTGGTATTTTATGACTTTTGTACATTTATATAATATTCTCTGATGCTAATGATAGATTTGGCTATATTTTATAGGTAGATGTGCATATGAGAGAGTTTTAGAGTGTCTAAATGATGGATTAATTATGAGGATTTCCCTTGAAAAATTAGGAGATGGTTGTGGTAGATAGAGCTATTTTGGGTCACAACGCTTCATTGGCTCTGATGCCCTAAGACAAGCATATGATGATAACATTATGTAAGAGGTGGAACCCAGATACCAATACATTTTAGCTACCTACTAAGGAGATGACTATCACATTGGAGGATGTCTATATGATCTTGAGATTATTGATTACTATTTAGAGAGTAGTGCTATAGGAGGCCACTAATGATTGAGCTATAAAGTAGGCTATGGGGTATTTTTTAGTGATGTCCATAGGGATTCATCAAGTAGGGAATAATAGCGATGTATTGTTGCCATTGATTATTATAACAAATGTTTCACGATTATAGAAGTCTTTAGCAATTTTGTTAGCTTTTTTTATTATCATTGATGGGAGAATGGTATGTATCTTGTATAGGATGAATAGGATGGTACAAGATATCTAGGTTCATGACACTATGTACTCATGGGGTCACACTATGCTAGCCCACTTGTATTGAGATTTATATCTTTTCACTCAAGAGATGTGTGCAGGTGGTATTGGTTCTTCTAAATTATTGTATTGTTAGGATTACGAGTATATATCAATGAGTAGACTGACATTACCTTGATGGGATGATTGGGCTCACCCCTAAACTTTTGTAGAGAAGTAGATTGGTATGACCCACGTGCCCAAGTGGAGCATGATGAAATGTTGATAGGTATTAGAGAGGTTTAAAATTGGAGACATTATCTAAAGGACCTATAGGGGCTATGAGGGATGGTTTGAGGATGGCACTCAACTAAGATGGGTATGAGTGAGATGTTGGTTGCATGATCATTGGGTCAATGTATTCAAAAGGTTTTAGTATGAGTGAGTGATGTAATAGTTTGGTGTTACTTAGGATGTGCCACCATCATCAATTGTGTGGTTGAAGAGTTATCAAGCTCTAGTGAGGTTAGGTAGTAGGCCCAAACCATCATCTACATAGTTATCTTGAATTCCATTGATAGATCAGGATCTAGTGTTTGATATATTGTATGTGGATGATGTATTAATGATCGATACCTACGTAGCATTATGGAGGGAGAATAGATGGACAACACTATTCCTAGGAGGTGGGATCATTGTAGATGATGTATTGGATGTCAATCCCCTTAGGGATATTGAGGGTAGGTTTCTATTATATATTTTGCTTACTTTATTACTTATTTACTTAGGTAGGTATCTGATGTATTATGTTAATATGTGTAGGTTTAGGTGATGATGAGTATTAAGAGACTACCATTGAGTCTACAATCTGAATAAGGACATGACATTTCCATGATGATGACATGGACTAGTGGAGAGGGCCACAAATGTTTTTAGTGTCCATGCTCACTTGTTTGATCAAGTAGCCATTACTATTATAATATATAGGCAAAAAAATATTGATAAGGATGAAGAACATGTAAAGATACATAGATGAGCTATGCCCACACTCAATATTATGATCCATAACTCAAAATTTTTGGTTGATAAATATCTCAATAGCATAGAAATAACATAGTAACAATGAATTCTCTAAGAAGAGATGTAGTATTACTCAAGATCGCAATACAAATATATGCTTATCTCTAGGAAGAGATGTCTATATTCACATTTTGGGTTACCTCTTCTTTTATACACATTTTGAAAGCATGGGGAGGATGTGGAAGGTCACCAATATTAAGGGAGATTAAGTGGTTTGACTTCCAATAGTTAAAACAATATAGAATTCAAGGAATTACTATTTTTAGAAACTTACTATTTTTAGACTGCACTATTAAAATTAAAATTTGAGGCACTTCCATTAGGTTTTTAGGGTAAAAAATCATTGAAGTTTCGTCATCAATTGGGGTGGAACTGCCACCCGAATTGTCACCTAAATTGTTGCCTGGATCATTCCTCCCTCCTTGAAAAGTAATGGTCCCCATTGCGTCAATGTTCCCCATCAAGTGTGGTAGTTGTTTCTTGATTTGATTCTTTGTGAGCTACTCACCTTGATGGCTAAGCTGGACCCTTTTGACCACTCAATAAAGTGGAATAGAGCGTCCTCTTGTTGTCTTCATCTAGGTATCCACAATCTAATCCTCTTCCACTAAAGCAAAACTCTATGGATCAAGCTCATTAATGTCTAGTTGTTCTGCTACAACTGAAGTGTCCAAGAGAGGTGGGTGATATGGTTTGAGGAGCTCCACATTGAATATTGGATGCAGACCAAGGTGGGCTGGTAGATTCAACTCAAAAGCATTTTCTCCAACTCTTCTGGTGATGGTGTAGGGACCATATTGCAGAGGCTAAATCTTTCTGTGTGGGCCTGCAAGTCATTCCTTCTGAAGCCATAATCAAACCTTTCACCCACAACAAAATGGTGTGCAATCCTGTGTTTATCATGGCATTGCTTATACTTCTGATTCATCTTCTCCAAGATGTCATGAACTTGTTGCTGGATGTGTTGCATTTGTTCAATAAACTTTGTTGCTTTTGCTACCTCAGATCTTCCATGAGGTGTGTATTCCATGGTGGAAAATGGAACAACTATATCAATTGGTGCCATAGGTTGGAACCCAAAACATACTCGGAATGGACTGTGCTTGGTTGAGTTGTGTAATGCATGATTGTATCCATGTTGTATGAAAAGAAGTCCCTCATCCCATGTGCATGGAGTTTTGGAGTGATACATCTGAATCATGTGAACAATCAAGTAGTTTACCACCTTTGTTTGACCATCAGTCTGTGGATGGAAGGCTGTGGACTTCATCATCTTAGTATCCATCATCTTCCATAGAGTGGACCAGAAGATGCTTAGGAACCTGCTATCTTGATCTAAGCCAATGGACTTGGGGAGACCAAAATGGAGCCATACATGACTAAAATATAGTTAAGCAGTTTCCTCAGTAGATATATTTTTCTTATAAGCAATCATGATAGCCATTTTTAAAAAATGATCAACTACCATAAAAATACAGTCCTTACCATGTTTTGAAGTGGGCAAACCTGAGAGAAAATCCATTGAGATGGATTCCCAAGGCCTGGTTGGTTCTGGCAATGGCGTGTACAATCCTTGCTTCTTATTTGTTGTCTTGGCTATTGCACATGGGGCGCAAGATTTGAGATATCTTTCCACATCATTTCATAGATGGGACTAGTAGAAGTGTTTTTGAAGAACTACTAATGTCTTTTCAATACCAAAGTGTCCAGCTGTCCTACTGAAGTGTGCTTCCCATATCATCTTTTGTTGCTCTGCAACTGGAACATAGATGTGCCTTATATGATAGAGGACATTATCTTGCAAATAGAAATTAGAAACATGTTTACCTTTTTGAAGTGCTTGATATGTATCAGCAAAGGTAGGATCTACTTCATAAAGAGCACCCCAAGTGGCAGTCTCATGTCCGCACAGGTCTAGAACTGTTGTGAGTGCAGTAATTGGTGGGTAGCTCAGATAATATGCAGTTGTATTTGAGCTCCCCTTTTTGTGTTTGATTATCAGGTGGAATTGCTGAAGATATGTGGCCCACTTTTGATTCCTCTCATTTCATAGTTTGCTTTGCATCTAGATGAATTCCAATGGTTTGTGGTCAGTGTGGATGATCGTTTCTTTCCCCAAGATGTAGTGTTTCCATTGTTTGTAGGTTTACACAATGGCATAGAGCTCCTTATCATATGTTTGATATTTCCTGACTGTATTAGTAAAAGTTTCACTGTGATCTGCAATAGGATGGCCATGTTGCATGATGACAGCGCCCATGGCATATTCAGATGCATCTGTCATCAACTCAAAAGGTTGATGCAAATCTGGCAAAGTAAGAACAGGGTCTGAGCATAGTCTATTCTTCAAATTCTCAAATGACCTTTGTTGTATTTCACCCCACTGAAATGTAGCTTTAGCTCCTCCTTTGGTCACTTGGTTTAGTGACCAAGTAACATGTGAAAATCCAAGAACAAACCTGCGGTAGAAATTTGTAAGACCTAAAAAGCTGTGAAGCTCTGTGAGGGTCCTTGGTGTTGGCCATTCTTGAATAACCCGAATCTTTTTTGGATCAACATGGACCCCTTCCTCATTCACAATGTACTTGAGGTACTGAATTTTTGTCATCCTAAATGTGCATTTGTCAAGATTTGCATACAACTTGTGCTCCTGAAGAGTTTGAAGAACCTTACGAACATGTTGCAAATGTTCTTCCCATGTTCTACTATAGATGAGTATGTCATCTAAGTAGACAACCATAAATGAGTTGGTGAAGGGTCATAGGATGTCATCCATCATCCTCATGAAGGTTGTAGGTGCATTAGTTAAGCCAAAAGGCATAACCAACCATTCAAAGAGCCCCTCCTTAGATTTGAATGCAGTCTTCCAGACATCAGTGGGATCGATGGGAATTTGGTGATAACTAGATTTGAGATCAATTTTGGTGAAGAACTTCACACCACAGAGCTGGTCCAATAGGTCATCAATCTTGGGGAGAGGATAGCGATTCTTCACAGAGATTTTATTTAGGGCTCGATAGTCAATGCAAAGCCTCCATGTTCCATCTTTCTTTGGTGCCAAGATAATTGGGCTACCACAAGGTGAAGAGCTTGGCTTGATGTGACCCTTTTGGATCAATTCTTGAATCTATCTTTTTATCTCATCATTCTCCAAAATTGATCTGCGATACATAGGACTGTTAGGTAAAGCTGATCTTGGGATCAAATTGATAGAATGTTTTACCTGGCAATATAGTGGAACTCTTATGGGTGACTTGAATAAGTCATCATATTCTCTTGTGATTTGTCCTATCTACTTCTATTGTTGTGTTGATTGTGTATTTATGACTGCAACATCAGCCTTCTTGGATTTTTGTGGCTTGACCACCATGAGAACAAATTGCTTTGTTTTCTCCAACAATCTCTTGCATTGCTTAACACTGATCAGGGAGATAGATGTGGGAGGTGGTACCTCTAGTACCCTATAGCACCGTGTTCCAAGAGTGAGGGTGATCCTTTAGGTTAGTGATTCATATATGCCATGTCGCTCATACATGAATGACTAACCGAGGAGTACATCACAAACATCTAGATTGACCACATCACACAAGACTTCATCTTGGAATGGTTTTATAGCATATGAAAGAAGACACTGATGGGTGACACGAAGGTCTCTCCCTGGGCGCAACCATCCAATACTGTAGGGCTTTGGATGAGGCTTCATGGATAGATTTAGACTTTTCATAACTTTAGCAGAGATTAAATTCTTTTGACTCCCACTATTAAGAATGAAATGTAGAGGCTTACCTTTTACCCATAATTTGGAGTGGAACAATCTTTCCTTGTCATCTGGTCTTTCCTCACAGGTCTGTGATGAAGCGACAATGGTGTCAGGCTCAACATCTACAATTTCTTCTTCATCCTCTTTGACTGTGGGTTGTGTATGAGGCAGAGTAGTAGATGTCGAGTATTGTGACTCAAAAAGCAATGACTTGATGGCTCGACATTCTTCTTTAGAGTGAGTTCTAGTTTTGTGGTAATCACACCATTTTCTAGCCTTCCCTTTCTGGGATTTCTTATCCTAAAACTCCTTTTGCTTCCAATTTTGGCCTCATGTTTGACCTTCCTTGTCACTTTTCCATTTTGAGGGTTGACTCTTCGTATTCTTTCTACCATGCTTCTGTTCAATCTTCACTGTGAATTTGTATGCCTCATCGAGGGTTTCCAAATTGAAGAGTTCCATTTCCCCCCGTATGTACCATTGTAATCCACCATGATATTTGAGAGTCTTATGTTTCTCACTTTCTTGAATTCCCAATCTTGCAGACAAAGAATGAAAAGTGTCTGTGTAATCTTGAACAGATTGGTCCTTACCTTGGCGAAGTTGTTACCACTATATGTACAAATCATCATATGCTATGATGGGGTAGTATTCTTCTTTAACCACTTCCACAAAATCATCCTAGGTAGGTTCCACCTCAAGGCCAATGTCCTCTATACTGAACCTATTTTTGTACACTTCCCACCAATTTTTCATAGGCAATGTTGATTTCAAAAGAGAAAAAGTAATATTTTCTCCATCAGTGAACTTATTTACAGAGAAGTAAGAAGATAGTTGATCCAATCAATTTTCTACTACATCAGCATTGATTTTGCCTTCAAATTTAGGAATATCAAAATTTACCTGGACCTTGAAGGGTGTTGGGGTACTGAAAGGACGTTCCTTAGATGAGGAGCTAGGAAGTGGAGCCGTAGAGCAAGGATTTCCCATCGAAAGTGTTTGAAAAATTTGGGAAAATTGTTGTAACATCTGTGCTTGTTGCCATTGGAGGGCTTCATTCACCATTTCCTTGAAAGGATTGGATGTCTCAGTGTTGTCCACCATTTTGAGTCATTTGGAGTGAATAGGTTGAAAATTTGGAAGCTCTGTTGTTTCCCACCCAAGCTTCTTATAGCCTGACCTCGTCCTCGGGATCATACACTCTCAAGACAAACCACTTTGATACCACTAATCTAAAACTTGGAAGTTCTAGTTGATAAATATCTCAATAGCATAGAAATAACATAGTAACAATGAATTCTCTGAGAAGAGATGTAGTATTACTCAAGATCGCAATACAAATATATGCTTATCTCTGGGAAGAGATGTCTGTCTTCACATTTTGGGTTACCTCTTGTTTTATACACATTTTGAAAGCATGGGGAGGATGTGGAAGGTCACAAATCTTGAGGGAGATTAAGTGGTTCAACTTCCAATATTTAAAACAATACAAAATTTGAGGAATTACTATTTTTAGAAACTTACTATTTTTAGACTGCATTATTAAAATTGAAATTTGAGGCACTTCCATTGGGTTTTAGAGGGTCAAAATTCATCAAGAAAAGTGCATGCCATTTCACAACATTCTCCTCTTTCTTAGATTTTCAATGGTTCAAACGGCGAGTCAATTGGAGCTATGGTACAAAAGTTATGGCTCCTGGAAGTTCTGTCATCAATTGGGGTGGAGCTGCCACTTGAATTATCGCCTAAATTGTTTCCTGGATCATGTTATGGATAGGGCAAGTTTTTTGATAGTGGATGACTATATATGTCTATAGTGAGAGAATATAGAGGTGTTGGCTGATTTGGGGGTATTATAGAGAGAAAGTAGAAGATGTGGGTCTTGATCAAGGTCTTAGAGGGACAATGGAACCTCCATTTCTAATATGGATTTATT
The DNA here is from genome assembly GCA_037957365.1 of Torreya grandis. Lineage (NCBI taxonomy): Eukaryota > Viridiplantae > Streptophyta > Pinopsida > Cupressales > Taxaceae > Torreya > Torreya grandis. Next base: position 161,697 of record JARHVA010002185.1, read on the forward strand.
GAAGAGTGAGAGTGAGGGAGTTGGTCCTAGTGACCAACCTTGGATTATTGAGTGACTTATAGTCTTGTACTAAAACTATACTAAATTATGAATATATATGTATTTTTTTTTTATATGGGCATCATGTATATTGGTATCTTGATTTTTGGCATCGTACATTTTTACATGTTTGATTATATTCATTAAATTAAATGGTGATATGGAAATATGTTATGTGTCTAATTAATGATAATGAGTTATTTATCTATTTAGAAATGTTTAATTAGACATATATAGTGGATTAGGAACATTAGCTATTAGTATGGATGTTTTAGGAGTATTTTAGGATATTTAAGTGTGGATCATGTAATTCTGGTATGCACTATTTGAACTTGAATGACATGGTGAACAAGTGACCATATTTCTCATATTGTGTCGATGTAAAAGTAGATTCTAAAACTGATATTTCTTGTGGTACACTACTAGTAGATAGGTGTGTAGACTTTGTATCAAATAACTTAATCAACTATCATAATGAAACTATGCTCTAATCTCTGTGATCTAAATATGTTAATTGACTGTTGAACTATGTTTTAATTTATATGATCTCTTGAAAATATCTTAATCATCTATTTAACTATTTTCTAATTTCTATGATCTCTAGAAAATATCTTAATCATATGTTGAACTGTGTTATGATTTCTATGATTTATTTCAAATATCTTAATTGACCATTGAATTATGTTCTAATTTTTGTGACCTCTGGCAAATATCTTAAATGACTGTTAAGATGTGTTTTTATTTCGATGATCTCTAGAAAATATCTTAATTGGTTGTTGAACTATGTTTTTATTTTTATGATCTATGGAAAATATATTAATTGTCTATTGAATTATAATTGGGGATTGAATTACTTTCCATTTTTCTATCATTTTTCTATAAGTAGGTGGATCTTTGTGAACTAGCTTCCAACTCTGCTAACCCTATTGTGCATGATATATCTCATAAATAGGTGTCCTAAAAACCACATGGCTTATACGATGAGTAACCAATGGATATTTAAAAGGGATTTCCTGGTATAACTTAGTTGTAGAGGAGTGTGATCTCAGGGACTATGAAGATTAAAATCTCAATGCCCCTTGTGTAAATGCTATAATGCCTCTGTCAACATACTAGTCAATACAATCTTACATTATATAATAGTTGTTGTTTAAATGTCCATTTATCTTATGAAAATTATAATATGGTTTATTATATATCCTATATAGATGGTGTGCTAGATGGTGATGAGTAAAAGGAAGTGTGATCATTTCCAAGTAAGATATCATGAGGCCTATCTCTAATTGAAAACTATAAAGCCCCTCTATTGGTGTCCTATGCTCTACTCACTATAGGAGGTGCTCAGTGAAGTGAATTTTTTCCCTTGTTGAGTATCTTTATTGGTTGTTTATGTTCCACTTGTTTATTTATCATAATTAAATTAGGTTCTTGTACCATATTATACAACTATGGATCTAGGAAACCTACATTCAAATCTACTTCTGAATGTGTTTCAATTTGTCCCAACTCTTTCTCTAATTCCATATTTGTGTTGCATAGATGCTAGATTGATTTTGATGTCTGATATAATAATTTCTCCTTAAGAGGAAAAATTAGGTCTCTAGCAAAGATATATTATACCTCTAAATCTATCAATTGGTAAATGAACTAATGCATACATGATTTGAATCTTAGAATGTACTTAGTTACTATTTTTATTTCACCCTAGTATAGTTAATGAAACCTATCATATGTGACTTGAGGTCCCTTATTCTATATGTATGCCTAAGAAGGGATGCTTCTAACTCATCATATGTATGTAGTTAACCACTAGGGAGTGAATGATGAAACCAATTTAATGCCTCACCCTCTAGAGACTTTGGAAATAACTATATTAGAGTCAAATTATTAGTGACGTTTTCCAAGGATTTCCCATAATCTTGAAGGTGCAAGTATTGGTCTCCATGCCCATCAAATTTTGGTAACATTGATATATGAAAGTTGGGTGGAAACTTTATAGTGAACATTATGCGTGGAATTTGATTGCCATAGATGACATTTGAATCAAACCAAGAGTGGTGTGCTTTAATTTCTAATGTGAGATGGTGTACTTGGTGTTGTAAATCACCCATGATATGCATCAAGAAGATTACATATTGTGAATATATTTTATCATCATTAAGTGGTTAATTTAACACTTTAATCTTGTTATTAATCTTAGCTATTCATAAACTACATCGAGGACCTTTTTTAGGGAGGATTGGTTTGCTCTTTGTAACCTTTAGAGGGGTGATATCTTGGACCTAGTGAGAGAGAAATGGGATATCACCCTTATGGAGGTTAGGTTGAGAAATGAGTTCTACTATAGTAAGGGTGGTTGAGGGAGATTCATTGGTATCTTTTTTTTTTGTTAATTTGTAAATAAGTATCACATGATAATGGACTAGAAGACACATTATTATCATGTGAAAGTAAGTTATGTAAACTATGAACATAAGAATATGTGTGTTTGTATTTGAACTAGAATTATTTTTAACATGAGAGATGGGTAAAGTAGGGAGAGAAACAAAAGGGTTATACTCAATGTCTTATTCACCAAAATCATAGTAATCATTGTTATTCCAAGTTTCATCAAAATCAAAGTGTAATTCACTTGTAGAAGTAAGAGCATAATAATTATCATTCACATGCTCATTAAGAGAGAGAGTAGAAGATTTTAACTTTTTACTACTATGCAATATATCATTATTTGCAGGTGTAATGCAATGCATGTCTTCACTAGCTATGTGTGGAGTGCATGTATGATTATTAATTTCAATATTAGATTCAAGGGTAGAAGAAGTAGCAAGCATGCTTTCATTTGGCATATTATGACATGTAGAAGAAGAGTTAGAGACATTTTCATTATCAAAATTTGGCAAAGAATCATTGTGTTGAGCTTGGAATGTAAAATAAGGTGATAAAATAATTTTGTCTACTTTAGTTTGTGTATTGGTAAAAGGTGTAATATCATTTGTACATGATTTTTAAAATTTAAATAAGAAGGGTAAAGAAGATACATTGCTCTTTTATATGTTTCTTGAATCATGCAAAAGTATATTTTGTTTATTGCACTTATATTTTTTTAATTTTAATAAGGAGGTAGCAAAAGTGGTTAAAAAGCTAGGATCACATTAGAACAAAACACTACCAAAAAGAGGTTCTTTTGGCATTATATTGTTATTTTTATTTTGAGGTGTAGAAGAAGAGGGAGAGGAAGTAGAAGAAGATGAATCTAGTATATCCTCATCAACACTTTCATTATCATGCTCACAGTAATTCTCATATCCATCATTATAACAATCATCATCATCATCATCATCATCATCATCATCATCATCATCATCATCATCATCATCATCATCATCATCATTATCATCATCATCATAAATGAAATATTTATCATGTGCTAATGTGCAATTTTGAAAAAATTTCCATTCATTATTATAATTATGAGAAAAAATTAGAAATTCATCAATTGGGTGAGGGGTAAGAGGCTTCTTGGATGTCATTTTAAACTTGTCAAAGAAGATAATGTAAATAATTAATAACAAACATGTAATAGATATAATGTAATCTAACATAAGATATGTGCAACTATGGGAAATATTCAAGCCAATGTACAAAAAAATTAGGAGTGCACTTGAAACCCTAAAGGCTAGTATTTAGATGTATAGGGACCTAGTATGTGGATCTAAGGTTTGAGGAGGGTTGTTTTGAATAAAATAAAATTATATTAAATTAATGAAACCATAATATAGAATTGATTTGGATGAGTTAGATTATGCCAAAAATTAGGAAAAAATAAAAGTTTGTAACCTTAATTTAGTGCATAAAAAATGAAGGATGTAAATCCTAGGATAAACTAGGGTTTTAAGTAATATTCAAAGTAAGTCGAGTTCACAAAATGTTTTAACTATTTATGACTTAGTAGATGTAAATCCTAGATAGTTAAAGGGTTGAGTATAGTAATAAATTGAAATAAATATTGAAAATTGTTAATTTGACAAGTTCTTCCCAAAATGAAAAAATAACCAAATTAAATGCAAAAAGAAGGGGAAAACTAGGTTATGGGATATTACAATCATATGAGACAGAACCTATGTTGTCCTAGTTTCTACCTACATTAACCCCAATGCTAGGGGTCTCATATCACATGTAGTTTTCCCTTAGGAACATGCATAATAAATGTGCATAGTATGCTATAATGACTTTCACTTAGGCCCTTTTTGATAAGGTGTGCAAGTATAGATGTGATAACTAATTAATATGCAGTGGGTTAAGCTATACTACTGACTAATTTTATGTAATTATGTGCCAAGATAGTAAGTGGTAGGTGTAATATGCCTTATGAGGCTCTTTATATAGAAAGAACTTTGATTTTAAATGTAAGGCCTTGTTTGTTGGCCAACAAGATGTAAAATAGGGATCAACACATAAGATAAGGCTCAAGGGAGAGTTAGGACCCAAAACAAAGAAGAAAATGAAAGTTGGACACCATCGTCAAAAGGTGGAAACTAACACTAATGGCACTAGTGCCCAAATAAGGGTGCTAGTGTCTTTAGGTACCAAAATAGAGTAAAGACTAGGCATAATAGGCTAGGGGCCCTTATGACTGGGAGGGGATGACTTAGGACCACTGGGGGTGCAACCAATAGGGAAAATAAGACATAAGAAAGACCAAAAGACCAAAAATGACCATGCAAAAAAGAGATAAATTCATCATTAAGACCTTCCTATGAAAGAACAATAAAAGACATAGTACTTGTGGTTGCTTGACCAAATTAGGGTATATATAGAAACCATATGTTCCCACTCACAAAACTTTCACTTACCTTTCCTTGTCTCCTAACTTAGATATCTTTAGAATACACCACCTACAACTACACTCAATCATGCAACCTTCACTCTCATGGGGTCAACAACATTCATATGGTCCAAATACATCTATAACTCAACTATCCAATTCATGATTTTTTTATACATTTTCTTCTCCACAAAATAAATAAATATCATTCAAATATTTACTCTTTTATCTACCACAACCTCAATTGGTCTCTTTCATCTATTGACCTATTTTCCTCTACTTTATTGGACTTTATCCAAAGGATTTATCCATGTTGTAGGGACAACAAGCCCACCATCAACTCCTCCTCATTAACATCACTTGCTCTTTCAATCTTTCCCATCATGCATAGCATTTCCTAAAACAATTTTAACATCTCTATCAACTCAATCATCTACATTCCCTTATCTTATGTGCCATATCTCACTACAAATAAATAGGATTTTCTTTCATAACTTGTAATGGACTCGAAACTAAGTTTGATAAAATCCCTTAATATTTTAGGACTTCACACACCTGCAACCACCTATGCAAGCTTCTAAAAAATTTGAAACCACTATAGTATAACTCTCTTTCATAACTTACCACACATAATGAGCAGTTTTCACAATTTTAAGGACACTAACTTTATCTGATACCACTTGGTGTAATAATGAAGACATGGAGGTACAATTAAGGAAAATTATTAGTATTCATGTTTCAAGGGTTCCGCAACATAAATTGACACACAGACATTATGTCAAATAATCAACATTCTAATTAAAGAGATTCAATTATAAACATTCAACATAATGGATTACAATATCCACAATTGGTTTATTCAAAATACAAACATGGAGGAAGTAATATTATACACTTCTAGTCTATACACAAACTTCTATCCTTAGTTTGGCAATAATACACTACTCCTAGACTAACCAAATACAAGGTAATTCTATTATGGTCCTATTCTATTCAATTTTTACATCCCCATTTTGAAATTCCCTATTATTTTTCTTATATGTGCTAAAAAATGAATGACTCCTTGACTTATCTCCATTGTTTCATCTTCAACATAGGCATTACATAATTCAAAATGACTTAAGGAAAGGAAAATTATGTTTAGCATTTACAACTAACTTGTGAAGAGATTAGTTTACAAAATAGAAAATTAATTCCCAATATGTTACCTAGGTGGGTTTTAAGAATGAGAATGAGTGTCAAATTATGTTTGAAGTAACTTGGACACATACATCTTTCGGTGCTAAAACTATTTTGGAATACATAGAGAACAAGTTTATCTTAGGATTTAACTTTTTGATTAAGATCACCTGAAGACTAATCTTCACTCAAGGCTATATCGGGCTAGCATCCCTAATCAATATTATTTAAAACTCTTGCCCAAATAAGACTATTGTAGGCTTATGTCACCAAGAAGCTTTGAGAGGAGTATTGGTCTTACCTAAGACCAATTCAGGATTTAGATGTCGATAAAAATGCTAAAGCTTTAACACATAACACTTTGAATAGAGATGAAAATATGGAATGAAATTCCAAAATCATCTATAAAGTATTCGATGCATGGTAGACATACTTGGTCATAGGGTTATGGTTACAAGGTGATGTAAAGTGAACAACATTTGAAACCCAATCAGAATAAAGACTTGATTTACATGGATAATATCAAAGAATTCATAGACTAATTTTGGATTATAAAACTCGAGTAACATTGTGATCTCTAAGTAATGTCGATGAAGATCAAAAGCAAGTTGATTAGAGAAGGAAACACACTTAGAAAAGAGTGAAAGCACCTCAAATATTGTACATACCAACTTGTATGGAAAAATCTAGTGACAAAAAACCAAGACCCAAATAGAAATAAGGAACTAAATTTACAAAGCAAATATCTTCAAGGCCAAGTTGGTACAAGAAATATTTCCTCCAATGAACATGCCAAAACATAAGGGAAAGCAAAGACATTCTACTATTGGCAATGCAATTTTACTCAAGTCTTGGGATGCTCCTACATCAATCTCATGTACATTTGTTCATGTTAGGTTAGAGTCAACTCATTTATTGAGAGTTTGTATGAATTATGATCATGAAATTTTATGCATATGTGTGTGATTTTATCATGGTTACTAATCTTGTGGTATCATTATTACTATCATGCATTCTTCTGCTTGTGTGCAATGTCATGATTCATATCATGCATCTTATACGTGGATTCCTTTTAGATGATTACTATCATATGATGATTACTACTCCATGCCTAATTGCTATATTTACATGACATAACACTTGTATGCCTTGGTTTACATGTTTCATATATGCATGAGTCATTACAAAATATAATCATGTTAGCACACATGATTTACATTCTTACATATTTTTATACATAACATGATGCTTATAACTCCTTTCATTTTAGATGAGTGATTCATGGGTTATATCCCTCAGATCATAAAAGGGGCATATTAGTGGGCTTGTCATAGGGACTTAGGCCTTAATAGATAGATAATTCAAATTTTGGGTCAACTTGTATGATCCAAATGAGACAGACTGGGAAAAATATTAAAGATTATGATGCATACTAAGACAAATTTATAAATAAGTGAGGCAAGTGTTGGGTATTTTATAGGATCATGAGAGATAATTGTTAGATTCTATTGTAGATACTAAAATTTGATTTATATAGAATATCAATTTTATACATATGTAAAATACCAATCATCTATACCTTTCATTTATAGACTTGCCTATTGATGAAAGGCTTGTATTTACTATCTCATTGTGCCTATTTATTATCTCTTAGTCTAACCATTATTGTTGTTGACCAAATTTGACCCTACAGGTCAAATTGGGGCCCTTATAGGTAAAAACTTAATATTTAGGTGTTTTAAGGGTCTAATATATATTTATTAAGGTGTATTTTAGGTCATTTAGTGTTATTTCATGTTATATTAGCCTTGATCATTAGTCATTTTAGTCCTTATATCATTTTAAGTCATTTTGGGGTCAAAATAAGGCATTAAATGAGTTGTATGGCCTCCTAGGGAAGTGTGAAGGTGTAATAAGGGTGATATCATGTGACATGTGTCATATTATGACTTAATAAATTGTTAATAATTGAAAGTGATAGGTTCTTCAGAATAAAGAGCAGTTTTCTTGGGAAAAAAAAGGAGTTTGACACTTGAATGAGCTATGGGAGAGTTTTACACATGGGATAAGGTTTTAATATGACTCTTAATCTTATTTAGGTTAATTTAAATTCTTTAAATTATCTTAAATTTCCATTTTTGAGTTAAAACTATTATGTTCCTTTTTCACCCTTCTAGACACATAAAACCAATCTTCAGGGTTGTACTTGGTATGAATAGTTAGATAATTTCCAAGTAAAAAATAATTTGGGAGGTGAAATTAAAATAATAGAGATTAATTTACATAATAATATTTTGAATAATGGTATCCTATGCTTTATGAAACATCCTCATGAAATTGATTGTGTTTTTTTGCTTGCTAATTTGTGTACCCTATAGGTTTTGCTTTGGTTTGGGAATTTCCATACAATCTAGTTGGCCATATTTGTTATAGATTATGTTAAATAATTAATAAAATTATTCCCATGTTTTTTTTTAGTGATTAAGGGTGTTTTTATATGCAAATCATCTCATGTTGCAAGAGGGTACACCATTCTATGTTACAATTAGTTTTTCACCATTTTAAAGATCTTCAAGTTTTGTTCATGGTTCTAGAGGGTTGTGATAATTTCATTATAATATTTTAAATTTTAACCTCAATACCTTCACCTTAAAATCTCATTATCTAATAAATTTTACATTAAAGTGTATTCATATGCAATTTACCAGTTAGGCAACCATTAATGAACGTGTATAGGTGCCATGAAGGAACAAAATCACATTGAAATGGATGTTTTGAAGTTGGATCCAAGACCATCATAATTATGAGAAACCATTTGGGTAATTTTTAAATATTATTGGTCTGTTCATGAGGCCTAAATAATGCACATTGTCCATATTATACTCACTACTTGCATACAACTTAGAATTTGCACTTACAAGTGTTCTCTTGGAAACCAAGCATTTTGAAATTAATCATTTGATCTAGGTAGGGTCATTAAAAATAAAAGGAGTATATTTTAAAGGTTTTAAAATATTTAAAACTCATAAAGGTCATAAAATAGGCACCTTGTCCATGCTTGTAACTTTGCTGCCTGTGTATGAGGATAACCACCTACAGGCGGTGTTGAAAGAAAATTAGAGTACTCATATGGAGTGTTGTATCATGATGAAACCTTATTTGGAAGTCATAAAATGTTTTTTTGACCATGATAGGTCTATTTTAGGTGTAAAAATTGGAAAATTTAAGTGGAGATACCTTCAAAGCATGAGTTGACAATGTTCAGGGAAACTTTCCCAAAAAGGTGAAAATAGAGGTCCAAGGGGTTTTGTGAATATATTACAACATGTTTGCATAGGGTTTAAAAGCATATAGATAGGTTTAATTTATTACCTATAGTATATAAAAGAGATTATAAATATGGGAGTCAAAAATTAAGTGGAGGATAGAAATTGAAGGCCTCAAAGTTGCCTACAAAAACACTAAAACCCTGCTTTCTTATCTACAGGGTTTAAGGTGTGAATGACAATTGACATCTTAAAGAACAAACAAAAGAAATTATCATGTTTGAATGATTCCATTGATTAAATAGTGTGAAAATAGGCATAAAAATCATCAAGTATGATGTTTATGTATGGTATTCCAAGCTCCATGGGCACCTACAGGTATCCCTCTATAGGGAAATGAGCACTACAACTGAGTATGGAAATAGTGATCAAAGAGTAGGGTTTGGTCATTTTTTATCCCATTCAAGGTAAATAAAATGTATAATAATACATTATATGGATATAATTATTCATGGGAGGTATTTAAACACCATGACCAAACTCAATTAAAGCTAATATGCATCTACAAGAGTCATTAAGGTAGGGTTTCACAATCAAGATAGGAAGGACTCAATTTATGAGCTCAAGGTACATGTAAAGAGTGTAGAATGGGTTTTAAATATAAATAAAACATATTAAAACAATATTAAAATAAATTATGACCTCAATGAACCCTTAAAAATGTAAAACAAGCTTACATAGATTCCTTAAGACCTATGAGCACCTTCAACCATTGTAGATGACTGTGACAAACAGTGAATAGGAAGGCAGTGTTCTTGGTGTGAAGATGGCATGAAAATGAGAAAGATTGATCCAATTAATTTAAAAATGGTATTTAGTGATCTTAATAAGGTTTTTGGAACATCAATTTAGGGTCCAACTATTGCAAAGAACACCTATAGGAGCTCTAAACAAGCAAAACTTAGTCAAGAATTGAAATCCAATTTTGACTGAGCAGGGTGTATAAAAGGGTATATGAAGAATTGAAATGGTGAAAAAAAAATGAGAATATATATAATTACCATGGTATTACATATATTATCTTTACATGAGATAAAAAAGAGATAATATCTTTTTAAATGGAACACATAGTCCACTTGGGAAAGCCCTGCACACAATACTTTTTTATAGGTTGTTTTGTGTTTTAAAGGAGTTGGAATGTCAGATGACCTAAATAGAGGAAAAAAATTGGTAAAAATGGTATCCATAACTTTTATAATCCTCTAAAATATTTATATTATGTGAGAAAATAGGGGGAGTTCCCTTTATTTTGTCTCAGATAGAGGGCACTCCCTTGGGAACAAAACTGGTAGGTTAAGAGGAAAGTATATAAAGAGTAGAGACTAGGAGTTGTTTTGAAATTGAAGGGAAGTGTGGAAATTTAAATAAAATCTTAGAAAACATGATAAAATTTTCATATATGGATGAATTTCAATAGGGTGACATAGACCCTCAAACTTGTAGACATGCTTATTGAGCGTGGTTTAGGCCTAGAAGCCAAATGTGGGGTCAACTTCCTTTTCAGCCTTGAATATGATTTATAAATAGATTTAAAGTGTTAATAGGGTTATAAAAAAATGTGTTTTATCTATTTTAATGAATGGAAAAACATCAAAATTCATTTTGGGCTTTTAGGTGTAGGCAGGCCTATTCGACATGGTTATGGCTATAGTCTAAATGGTAGGCCACTTTCACTTCTAGCTCTTAGTGAAGCTTATAAATGATTGGAAGATTTTTTTTATGGTGTGTTAAAAGGTTTTAAATATTTTTGAGTGCATGATAATCCATAAGAATTTCATTTTGGGTCTCAAAGGTAGCATTAGGCCTATGCAAAGTAAAGGAAGAGCTTGATAGGCTAAGTTGAAGTGCTCATATCTTCTTCGAGGATTTGAATGGAGGACAAAGGAGTTTGAGGAGGTGATTAGGAGTCATTAAGATCATGTTTTTGTAATTTTTTGGAAATTTTAATGTCAGGGCTTTATGAACAAAGATTAAGGACAAAAACTGCCTAAAACCCTTGCAAACCCTCAGTCAAGATACAATGGATAAAATGAAGATGGAAATCTGATATAATAGCCTAGTTTGATCATTAAAGTTATTGGAAATTGTATATTACTCTCTCAATATTCTCCCCACCCTTTGGAGTTGTACGTAATTGTATATACATGGTACAAAATAGGATAGTTTTAACTATTTTATGTGTTTTATAGGTTTTAGAAGGAGTTTAAAGATGAAATAAAGTTTAAGTGGAATATTAATAATTTTAATAACTAAATATGGTAATTTTTTTCTTCATAAAAACTTATAAGTTTTCAAAAAATATCTCTCATCTTAGCTAGTCAAAATTGGCATAGTGACCAAGCTAGTGCGAAGGGTGGAAAACTTCAAGTGCGCTAATTTTAAGGTGTGCCTGATGCCTCTAAATCCATGGAGGGTCTTGAAACATGTAATTAAATACATCCCACATATTTTCATGGAAAAATTATTCCTTTTTGGAGTCCAAGTGTGCAAGGTGCATGAAAGAAGAGTTATTTGGACTACAGAAGGTGATAGCTCATTTCAGGAGGATTACAGATGACCAAGAATGAAACCAATACATAGAGAGGCATGTATGCAACCCTTAACATTAGTTTAAATCATAATAAATATCCATAATAAGTTTTGGGATGTTCAAATATGTCTAATCATGAAGGCAATTTTTTTGAGCAAGTTAAGGGAATTTTATGCCACTTTTCATGAGTTTCATGACTTGGGGTGACACTTGTGCTTCCTGACCTTGCATTGTTCATCCCACATCATATTATCATGAAAAAATAACTCATTTTATCAGATTTACAAATGTATTTTTGACCATTTCACTTCTAATTTTTCCTCTCTCTCTCAAGTTCTATAAGAACTAGTCATTTTGGCCATTGTAACTTATGCTCCACCTGAGTATGGTGAAACCCTACTCATTTGCATACCATGGATCAATAATAATACTAATATTTACCTCTTCAATGAATTTTATTATTTTTTTCATTTTAAATGTATGATTTTTCATAAGTGACAACTCTTGTTTCCTTAGCATGATTGCCCCTTTCTCTCATCTATTAGCAATTATAAAGCTTCTTCGTGTAGGGCATGTGAAGTGTTCTAGGAAGTGTTAAGATTTAGTGCATTAGTATATTCAATAGTGAAATTTAATGCCTCTTGTATATTACTCCTATCCTAAACATTAATCCATAACCTCATATTGTAATATTGATGTGAGAAGATGTAGATTGGAGAAGTGTATGTTTGGTTAGTCTCTTGGTTTCATGTGTAACATGCATCTGGTTGGTAGTCATCAGTAATTTTGGTGTTACATCAAGGTATATAACCATATTTATAGATTCAACTCACTCTTAGGCTCACCCATAGATTATAGGTGTTTTAATTGTGCCACTTGGATGAGGAGAGATGAGACATCTCCTCAAACGGTGTAAATCCAAGTGACAACAATTTTTGGCACACCTAGTCGGACTCTTGGTCCAAGAAGTTGAAAGGATTTTGGTGTTGTATTTAAACACATAAGTATTTAGAGGCATCTATCTAAACATAAATGAAAACTCCAAAGTTATATTTGCTGGTCAAATAATCTAGGTATTCCTTTTGAACATTGTTGATAACCATTCTTTGTGTTCTTACGTCCTAATGAAGTTTTATGGTTGACCTTGGGTTGAGTACTATATTACACAAGTTGGTAAGACATATCAATCTTATGGCACTCCCTATCAACCTTGGTGTGATTCTTAACAATCTTTCTATGACCATTTTCTACCCTATCATGATCCTTATCAGCTCTACAACCAACCTTGTCATGAGTTGTATCATTCCTACAATCAACCTTATCCATATCTTTCTCCTAATGAACCTAGTGACTTCTCAAGTCAATCTATTTCCACTTTCAAGTAAACTCTCTTGGGATATGAGAAGTACATGTTAGATCTAAACACACAAAGGGGATATGGTCTAGAGATTCCTAGTAATTTCATTTATAAGGTGAGAGATGTATTAGAGCTGGTCAAATGAGAGTGGGAACCTATTGAGAGAGCCAAGTGGCAAAGGCTCACAAGTGAGAAGCTAGATGTGAGTGGCCTAGTTTCATCCTTGGAAGATAGGCTAAGAATTAATGATAATCAACCTCACCAAACCTATTTGCCTTCATATCCACTTACACAAGATTGCTATTAGTCCTACATGGTTCCCACTCATGAACCCAATTAAGCTTATAAAATTAATCTTTTGCCCAATCAATTGGAAGAGAGAGTTGAAAAGAAATATATTATTTTTGAAGAAAATCTTGATAAGAAAATTTATTTGGATAATATGCATATGTATTAGTCCATGTCAAAAAAAAAATAAGTGGAATATAAGCCCTCATTTCCCTCTTCAATTACATCCCCACCTCAAGAAGTGACCTCTAGATATGTAATTCCAAGTTGGAGACAAGGTGGAGAATCTAAGCCTAAAGAGATCCCAAGCTTCTTAAAAACTTCATCCACTCTTCAACTTTCACCACTACCTCAAAAAGAGACTCTTAATCCCAACAGTCTAAGCTAGAATAAGGTAGTGGAATCATGGGAAAAGAAAGAGGAGAAAATCCTTGATAAGGTGTGTCAAGTTGAGAAAGAGCTTGATTATATGCAAGTCCTTCCCACCCTTGCTCAAGAAGCTTTTTTGTGTTCCATGTCAACCCTCTTGTATTCATCATCCTCATTAAGATGCATATGATCTTCAAGAAATACTTTTCAATGAGAACCTAGCCAAACAAATTGAAGAGTTAGATTTAAAGATGAAATCGATAAGTTAAGGTATGATGAAAGGTTTAGACCCAAAAGAAGATCCTATGCCTAAACACACCCCATCTAACCTTCCTAAAGAGAGTGTTTAAGGTAAATCAGATGTGAATGAAGTGATTTTAAAATATAAGGAAGAAAACTGAGCTATTTGAGCCCAAGGTCTGCCACCCCTTCCTCAAGAGCTTCCAAAAGAATCTCTTACATTTCACTCTCAATTTGATTTTGAGTTCTATGTGCCACCTCCACCAACTAGTTCATGTTATCCTCACCCCATCACCCTTTTCATTGATGGACCTATGGAATGGGAACCTAAAGAGGATAAGTTGGTTGATAAAAACTTAGAATTCTTTCTTGAAGAAAGCCTAACTCCTTAACAACCTCATTGGACTAAGTCACATGACTTCAAGATACCTAATCTTGGAATCACAAAGAAGGAGATTTAACATATTATAGCCCTTTAAAACCAAAGTCATATTGTAGAGGTTGAAATGAAACTTGAGATCCCTCAAGAGGTTCTAAATGCTAAATAAGAGGTGGTCTATTGTGTTAAATATTTATATTGGGTTGATATGGAAGAATGTTTTCCTTTTGCCAAAGAGGGAGAAATGATCATTGGTTCTTCCATCAGTATGCAAGATATGATGGATGGGAAAAAACAAGTTCTTAATCAGCCTTGTGATGATTTTTTTGTAGTCATTGGATCATTATATACTCCTCTTTAAGGAGGCTAAGAACTATACAAAGATGGAGAAGTCATCCTTGACAATCAAGTGAATATGCAAAAAATAAATCAACCCTTCAAATATATCCTTGCAAGAGGCATATTCATCTCATGATGACATGTTTGAAATCATCAAGATGGGATGTCATCCTCTCAACCAGTTGGGAGAAACAAATTAGCTCTTTAAGGATGGAAAAAACTCCTATTGGTCTCAATTTTCTAAGGAACAAGAAACCAATCCTCTTGAAGCCATGCCTACAAATAATAAGCAAGTTGACCATGAGATAAAGAATGGGTAATAGTATGAGGTATGTGTAAAAGTTCAAGAGGAATAATTTTATATTGGAGACCTATTTAAAGATGGTCTACTTGATAGCATAACAAGTGAAGTTCCAAGGAATAGGTCTGACCTACAAAGCATCCAATCCAAGGAAAAACATGCTTAGCACTATGATTCATCTCATAAAGAAGAAGATTCAAGAAAATTTCATTTTGATCCAAGAAAGGAGGTATGCTTAGTTTCTAGTTGTGCATAATAGTTTGTTTTATGATTACCCTAAGTGCCTTGAGAAAATTTGTGTGTGTGTCTTATTAGTTTAGTTGCTTTGTTTTGTGTGTGTCCTTTACTTTATGTGGTTGAGGTAGTCAAGTGGTCTTGTCTTGATAAAATATTGTTGTCAATGGTAAAAGTTATGAGTTTGGCACTTGTACATCCTATGGGAGAGTCTTACACATGGGATAAGGTTTTTATATTACTATTAATATTCATCATGTTCATTTAAACACTGTATATGTGCTGGAAGTTCCATTTTTGAGCTAAAACCGTTTTACTAATTTTTCACCCTTCTAGACACACATAACTAGTCTTCAGGGTTGTACTTGGTATGAATAGTTGGAGAATTTATAGGTCAAACGCCTTTGGGAGGTGAAATTAAACTTAGAGAGATTAATTTTAATAAAAATATTTTTAATAATGGTGTCTATTTATTTATTAACTATCCTCATAAAGTTGACCATGTTTTCATGTTTGCTAATTTGTGCACCCTATAAGTTTTGCTTTGGTTTGGGCATGTTTGTACAATCCAATTGGTCATATTGGTTATAGATTATATTTAATCATTAATTAAATTATTCACATGATTTTTTTAGTGTTTAAAGGTGTTTGGATATGCAAATCATCTCATGTTGCAAGAGGGTACACCATTCTATGTTACAGTCAGTTTTTCACCATTTTCAAGATCTTCAGGTTTTGATCATGGTTGAAAAGAGTTGTGATAGTTTAATTATAATATTTTAAATGTCACCTAAATCAATTAACCTTATAATATCATTATATAATCAAATTTACATGAAGGTGCAGTCATATGCAACTTACTGGTCAAACAACCATTAATGAACATGTACATGTGCCATGAAGGAAGAAAATCATGTTGAAATGGATGTTTTGAAATTGGTTATAAGACCATAATAATGATGAGAAACCATTTGGGCAATTGTTAAAGAGTATTGGTATATTCATGAGGCCTAAATAATGCACATTGTCTATATTCTATTCACTACCTACTTACAACTCATAATTTTCACCTACAGGTGTCCTCTTGGAAACCAAACATTTTGAAATTGATCATTTGAGCTAGGTAGGGTCATTTCCAATAAAATGAGTATATTTTCAAGTTTTTATAATATTTTAAAACTCATAAAGGTCAGAAAACAAGCACCTTGTCCATGCTTGCAACTTTGTTGCCTATGTCTAAAGATAACCACCTACATGTGATGTTGATAGAAAATTAGAGTACTCATATGGAGTGTTGTAGCATGATGAAACCTTCTTTGGAAGTAATAATTTTTTTTTTGACCATGATAGGTCTATTTTATGTTTAAATATTGGAAAATTGAAGTGGATATACCTTCAAAACATGAGATGACAGTGTTCAGGGAAACTTTCCCAAAAAGGTGAAAATAGAGGTCCAAGGGGCTTTGTGGATATATTACAACATGTTTCCAAAGGGGTTTAAAGCATATATATATGTTTAATTTATTGAATATAGTATAGACAAGAGACATTCCAAATATTGGAGTTATAAATTAAGTGGAGGATAGAAGTTGAAGGCCTCAAAGTTGCCTACAAAAACACTGAAACCCTACTTTCCTATCTACAAGTTTTGAGGTGTGAGACAATTGACATCTTAAAGAACAAACAAAAGACATTATCATGTTGTCATGGTTAAATTGATTAAATATTGTGAAAATATTCATAAATATAATTATTATGATGTTGATGTATGGTATTCCAAGCTTCATGGGCACCTATAGGTGTCCCTTTATAGGGAAATGAGTACCTACAACTGAGTATGGAAATAGTGATCAAAGAGCAAGGTGTTTTAGTGGTTATTTAGCCCATTAAAGGTAAATAAAATGTATAAGATGATTTTATATGGCTATAATGCTTCATGGGAGGTATTTAAACACCATGACCAAACTCAATTAAAGCTAATATGCACCTATAGGAGTCATTAAGGCAAGGTTTCATAGTCAGGATAGGAAGGACTCAGTTTGTGAGCTTAAGGTACATGTAAAGAGTATAGAAGGGGTTGGAATGATAAATAGAACCTATTGAAACATTATTAAAATCCATGATGACCTCCATGAAACATTAAAAATGCAAGAAAATCTTACATAGATTCCTTAAGACCTATGAGCACTTACAACCATTGTAGATGACTGTGACAAATAGTGAACATGAAGGCAATGTTATTAGTGTGAAGATGAAATGAACATGAGAAAAATTGATCAAATTAATTAAAAAATGGTATTGTTAGGTATTAATATGGTTTTTTGAACATCAGGTTAGCATCCAAATATTGCAAAGAACACCTATAAGAGCTCTAACAAAGTAAAACTCAGTCAAGAATTGAAACCCAATTTTGACTAAGTAGGGTGTATGAAGGGGTATATGAAGAATTGAAATGGTGAAAAAAACATATGAACACCTATATAATGATAATGGAATTACATATAGGATATTTCCATGATATAAAAAATAGAGAGAAGATATTTTCAAATGTAACACAGTCCACTTGGGAAAGCCCTACACACAATATTTTTTTATAGTCTGTTTTGGGTTTTAAGGGAGTTGGAAGGTCAGATGACCTAACTAGAGGTCAAAAAATTGTATATATGGTATAAATAACTTTTATAACCTTATAAAATCCTCATATTTTTTGATAAATTTTTGGGAGTTCCCTCTCTTTTGTCTCAGATAGAGGGCACTCCCTTGGGAACAAAACTAGTAGGTTTAGAGGAAAGTGTATAAGGAGATGAGACCAGGAGTTGTTTTGAAATTGAAATTAAATGTGGAAATTTAGATAGAATATGAGAAAATTTGAAAAAAATTTCATATAAAGTGGAATTACAACAAGGTGACATAGACCCTCATACTTGTAGATAGGCTTATTAAGCATGGTTTAGGCTTATAAGCCAAATGGGGGGTCAACTTCCTTCCCAGCCTTGACTAAGATTTTTAACTAGTTAGAAAATGTTCATAGGGTTATAAAATATGTGTTTGAGCTATTTTAATGTAGGTAAAATCATCAAAAGTCATTTTGGGCTTTTAGGTGCAGGTAGGCCTATTAGGCATGGTTATGGCTATAGTCCAAATGGTACGCCACTTTAACTTCTAGGTCTTAGTGAAGCTTATAACTGATTGGAAGATGTTTTTAGGGTGTGGTAAAAGTTATTAAATATTTTGGAGTGCATGAGAAGCCATAATAAGGTCATTTTGGGGCTCAAAGGTCACATTAGGCTTATGTAAAGCAAAGGAAGAGCTTAATAGTCTAAGTTGAAGTGCTCATATCTTCTCTGAGGATTTGCATGGATTCCAAAGGAGTTTAGGGAGGTTATTATGGGTATTTAATATCATGTTTTTGGATTTTTTTGGAAATTCTAATGTCAGGGATTTATGAAAAATGATTAAGGATAAAAAGTGCCAAAAAACCTTGCAAACCCTTAGTCAAGACCTGATGGAGAAAATAAGGATGGGAAGCTTATGTAATGGCCTAGTTTGATCATGAAAGTTATTGGAAATTGTAGAATAATCTCTTAGGATCCTCCCCACCCTTTTTAATTATATGCAATTATGCAGATAGGGTACAAAATAGGGTATTTTTGACTATTTTGTGTGTGTTTTAGGTTCTATAAGGAGTCTAAAGATGAAATAAAGTTTATGGGGAAGATTAGGAATTTTAATAACTCACTATGGTAATTTATTTCTTCATAATATATCCTAAGTGTTTAAATAATGGATCTCATCTCAGCCAGTCAAAATTGACATTGTGACCAAGTTAGTGAGTAGGGTGGAAAACTTCAAGTGAGCTGATTTTAATGTGTGACTGATGCCTCTAAGGTCATGGAGGGTCTTGAAACATTTCATTCACTCAATAAAAATTATTTTAATGGAAAATTTATTCCTTTTTGGAGGTCAAGTGTGTAAGGTGCATGCAAGAAGAGTTATTTGGATTGTAGATGGTGATAGCTCATTTTGGGAGGATTCTAGATGACTAGGAATGAAAACATTGCATGGAGAGGCATGCATGAAACCATTAACATTAATTTAAATCATCATATCTATCCGTAATTAGTTTTGGGATGTTCAAAAATGGATAATCATGAAGGCTATTTTTTTGAGCTAGTTAAGGGAATTTTATGCCACTTTTCATAAGTTTTGTGACTTGGGGTGACACTTGTGCTTCTTGAAATTTCATGGTTCATTTCATATCATATTTTGATGCAAAATTAAATCATTTTATTAGATTTAAAAGTGTCCTTATGACCCTTAAATTTCTCTCTTCTCCTTTCTCTCTCAAGTTCTATAAGAACTAGCCATTTTGGCCATTGTAACTTATGCTCCACTTGAGTATGGCAAAGCCCTGCTCATTTTCATACCATGGATCAATAAGAATAATAATTTTTAACTCTTCCATGATTGTTATTAGTGTTTTAATTTTGAATGTTTTATTTTTCATACATGATGACTCTTGTTTCCTTAGCATGATTGTCTCATTCTCTCACCTATTTACAGTTAAAAAGATTCTTTTTGTAGGGCATGTGAAGTGTTCTAAGAAGTTTTAAGGTTGAGTCAGTTAGTATATTCATTAGTTACATTTAAGTACTTTTATCTAGTCTTATTATCCTAAACATTCATCCATAACCTCATAATGTAATATTGATGTGAGAAGATGCAAATTGGAGAAGTGTATGTTTGGTTAGTCTCTTGGTTTCATGTGTAACATGGATCTAGTTAGTAGTCATCAATAAATATGGTATATCACCTTCCTTAAGATAGTTTACTTTCAATTTTATTTCTCCTTCCTCTGCCCCGCCCCCCACCCCCCCCCGCCCCCCCCCCCGCCCCCCCCACCCAAACACACACACACACAAATTTTAGGTATATTAGTGATCCAAAGTGGTACATCAAGGGAACTAACCCTATGTAGAGATTCACCTCATTTTTAGGCTCATCATAGCCTAGAGGTCTTTTAATTGTGCCATTTGGATGAGGAGAGCTGATACATCTCCTCAAAGGGTGTAAATCCAAGTGACAACAATTTTTGGCATACCTAGTGGAACTCTTGGTCTAAGAGGTTGAAATATTTTTGGTTTTGTCTTTCAACACATCAACCTTTGGAGGCATATATCTAAACATAAATGGTGAATATGAAGTTATATTAGTTGGTCAAGCAACCCAGGTATTCCTTTTGAATATTTTTTATAACCATTCCTTGTGTTCTTACTTCCTAATGAATTTTTATGGTTGACTTTAGGGTTGAATACTATTTTACACAAGTTAGTGAGACATATCAAGCTTATGGCACTCCCTATCAACCTTAGTGTGATTCTTACCAGTCTTGTTATGACCATCATCAACCCTATCATGATCCATATCAACCCTATAGACAAATTTTTCATGAGTTGTATTAGTCTTATAATCAACCTTCTCCATATCTTGATCTTAGTCAAGCTAGTCACTTCTTAATTCAATCCATTTCCACTTTCAAGTAAACTCTCTTGGGCTATGAGAAGTACATGTTAGATCTTGAAACACAAAGGGGATATGGTCTAGAGATTCTTAGTCATTTCATTCATAAGGTGAGAGATACATTAGATATGGTCAAAAGAGCATGGGCACCTATTGAGAAGTCCAATTGGCAAAGGCTCACAATTGAGATGCTAGATGTGAGTGGCCTAGTTTAATCCTTGGAAGATAGAATAAAAATTTATGAGAAACAACCTCACAAAACCTATCAACCTTCATATCCTCTTCTACAAGATTGCTATCAATCCTACATGGTTCCCACTCATGAACCCAATTAAGCTTATTAAAGTCATCCTTTGCCTAATTAGTTGGAAGAGAGATTTGAAAAAATAAATCTTTTTTTTATAGCAAATCTTGATAGGGAGATTGAGTTGGTTAATATTCATATTGTAGTCATATAAAATTCAAAATTTTTTAACTTGAGTATGGATTGTGACACCCAACCCATAGGTCCCTTTTACTTGCTCTCATGACCCTCATAGGCATCTTTTCACTAATTCCTCATAATCTACAACCTTCCAAACTTAATCTTAGATCAGCTAGACTAATCTTTCCATGACTAATCTTCACCCCAGGCCCCATCACCTTAATACAATAGCACTACACTTAGACTATAGCACTGGTGCCACTCTTGTCTATTTTTGGTGCTTTTATCCAAGTGCATTTTTGACCCCAATAATTAGTTTCTTTTGATTTCACATCCTTCTCCTTGTCAGCCTAATGTGTGCACATTCAACCCATGACCAATAGATCCCTATAAAATCCCATTCAAAGATCATTTAGAAAGGGTTGGAAAATATCACTAAGCAAGCAAGAATACAAGCAAGACTACTCAAGCATCTTCCCTATTCTCTATATACAACCATCCAATATACTTACAAGCTTATCCAAATCCTTACACCAGTCCCTAGCCACCTCAACCACATCTAGTTTAACATTTTTCATCTTCAAAAACACTATTGCACAAAGTGCATCAAGTGGGAGAACTGCATATGGCTTGATCCCTCTTAGAAGTATTGGTACGTAGGTAGTGTGCCCACACAAGGGGTGTGGATATATTTTTAACAAATATTACACATAGTAACCCCCTCTCTTTCTCAAAATTGGTCAAAGAATAATGGAGTATAGGGTTTGAAGATAAAATTTTATCTACAAGGAGCTCTATAGACTTTCAATTGCCAAAACTTCACAAACAGGGTCACATAGGCATAGCGATCAAAATCCATAAAGATCAGATCTCCTAGACAATAGTGGTAGAGGTGGACTATATCATCAATACCATTGTTACAAATTTTTGATGATCTTGTCTAATCATAAAATGAAGGTCAGATCCTAGTTTATGATAGTGCCCCAGTCCTGCATAGTGAATCTCAGACCCTATCTCAGTTGTATCAATCAATTTATAGCTAAGTTTTATTTTGTCCCTCTTATTACTATTTTTAGAAAGGATAAAATTACAATATAATTTAAAAAATCATTAGCTTAATTATTACATATTTATTTACTAATTTTACTACACAGACCCTTTAACTAAATTAAGAATAATACACAAATATTCCCAAATAGGTTAAATCATTTGGTGAACCTGATTTACTTCGTTTGTGCATAAAACCCCTAGAAACCTTAGGGTAAATTTCCTAATAATTTTTCATTTTTTTTTAATTTTTTGCTTGCATAATAAAATTAGAAATTAGCATTAAATTTAAAAATTTTGTAGTAATTTTAAAATAATTGTCTTTCAAACCCTAATTACCCATACTAGGTCCCAGTATTTTCCCAATATTTTTTTTGATTTTTTACTAGCATATTTAAATCAAAAATTCACTTTAAATCTAAAAATTTCATAGTAAATTTCAAAATAATCATTTTTCAAAACCTAGTTGCATACACTAGGTCTTATTGCTTTTGAGATATTACCATACATTCTAAAATCGGATTTCAAAAATGGATCTCACTTATTTACAAATTTTTATTATATTTCTTGCAAATAACAAGGAGAATATTATTGGTCCTATCATGTACATGAATTATGAAGTTTATCATATGTTAGTACAAATATTCATTCTTTGCATTTCATGCTTACTCTTTATAATAAAGGATGATATTACATGTATTGCTAAAAATGCATAAGATTTCAATATTCCTTTTGCATATTCTCTCTCACTCATGCAAAATAATTTCCAACTCCATTTTGCTGAACATGTTACTAATGTTATGTTACATGTCAAAATTTTCTATACATTCATGCACAATTTCATGTTCTCTATCCTTTCCTTTCTATCTCTCATGTGGAAATTTTTTAAAAGTTTATCATTCTAAAACACATTAGAAATGTCATTGTACATGTCAAAATTTTTATGCATTTATGCATAAATTCATGCTCTATAACCCTTGTTTGTTATCTTTCCTATGGAATGCTTGTTATAAATATATTATTGTACAACTTATCACTCGCATTCCATTCATTTCATTCAACATCATGCTTTCTACCTAGATGCTTATAACTCTTTGGCTACTTTTGAGTATCTCCATATCACTAGTAGACACAAGCAAACACTAGCAGTTATATCTATCCCTCCTCATTTCAAACTTGGTACATCTAGCTCTTATCTTGCACCTACTACTAGATCACATGATACATGTTATTACCCAAGTTTTGGAAGATAGGCAGGTTGATTACACCTATAACTATAGCTTTATCATTAAAGTTAGCATCCCTTCTGATACAATTTTAGTTATCAAGATCCTTCAGTGATAATATATTTACAAATATTTTTTATATGTAGCCCTTCCAATACTATAATTCTCATTTCCATCAAACTAGCTTATGTTCCATCTATCCTCAAGACCATGCAATGGACTGAAGAACATATTTACTTTGAAAAAGAGGATTTACTTGCACACCACACCATTGAACAACATCTACCTATGTATATTCAATTAAGAGTTAATTATGTGGGGGTCAAAAGGGTATTAGTTGATAATGGTTCATGACTCAACATTTGTAACATTTCTTTTCTTAAATGTCTTAATATATAACCTCAAGATCTTGACCATTCTGATATGAACATTAGAGGTTTTGAAAACATTCCATGGAAATTCATGGGTCAAATAATACTCAATATTACCTTAGGGCTTAAAACACTACCAACTACTTGCCAAGTCATGCCAAATGACCTCAACTATAATTTATTACTTGGTGGGCCCCGGATTCATGATTATGCATGGGATCCCTTCTACACTCCATGATTGTTTAAAATTTAGTCACAAAGGCTACATATACACATGCCCAATAGATAACAAATGTTTTAAACACTACCAAGTTATTGAAGCTCCAAAAAATATATTCTACACTTTAATCTTGGCAATTTACTAACATAACTTATTATTCATAGTGTACCTTCAGACCATGCAACACATCAACAAACTCCATGTTTTGTAATAGAATTGATACCAAATCACCATTTTACCTATCATTTTTCACTTAAATGTCTCAATAAGATGGGATATCATGGCAAAGGTCTTAGAAAGCATGAACAAGGAATCATCAATCCTGTCAAGGCATCTACACAAGATATAACACAAAGGCTAGGATATCATTTTACCAACCTTCATAATAAGCCCTCTTCTACTACTTCAAATCATATAAGGTTATATTCACCCATTACACTAATAGACCACACCATTAATCATACTTCAACATTATCATTGATCTATCTCAATCTCATTGATGATTTAGTTTCACCAGACATGCTCACATTAGATGAATTCTCTAACGATGAATGCCTCCTATAATTTTTTGGAGAATATGAGGACCTTTCATCCTACTATCATAAAAATAGATTTCCTCATCACAAAAATGCCCATGCATACTTTGGATAAAGTCTAGATTCTCCATAAGACATACTAGTTGATTTAGATGATACAATTCATACCACTCCCTACACACTTGATCATTCCACATTACTTAACAAAGAAATAATTAATTTCAATTTTAGAACCAATCAGGATCCTCACATTGTTTTATTAGCCACTACCCTATAAAATGAAGAAGATAATGATATTTGTCAAACCTTAATAGATTTTCTAAAACTCTTTGCATGGTCGTACTCAGATATGCCAAGAATTGATGTATCCATAGCAGTTTATTAGATTCCTATATACCTAGATGCTAAACCCATTAAACAAAAATTCATAAAATACATCCTAAGGTGGTTATCTTAGTCCAATATTAGAACCAATGCCTCTTAGATGCCATTTTCATTCTACCAATAACACACCCTGAATGGGTTTCCAATATAGTCCCCGTGGTCAGACCCAATAAACAAATTAGATGTTATTCTGATTCTCATGATTTAAATAAAGCATGCCCAAAAGATGATTTTCCTTTACCTAACATTGGCACGATCATCTATTCCAAATCTAGATATGAAATGTTATCATTTATGAATGGCTTTACATGATACAATCAAATCAAAATTATTGAAGAAGATAAAGAGAAAACATTTTTTACAACACCTTAGGGTACATTTTGTTACATTATCATGCTTTTCAAATTAAAAAATTTTGGAGCCACATACCAACGTACCATGACACATATATTTCATTATTTGATTCACCATACTATCAAGGATTATGTCGATGATATCTTAGCCAAATCTAAACAATGACATCACATTATTGATTTACAAAAGATCTTTCAAAGACTCAAATTATTTAATGTCTGATTGAACCCAAAGAAGTGTGCATTTGGAGTTACATCAGGTAAAATCTTAGGTTTCATTTTTTCTTAGCATGGCATAGAGTTTGACCCTAAGAAATTAAAAGTAATCATCAACATGCCACCTCTTACGAACTTAAATTAACTTCAATCCCTATAGGGAAAGATCCAAGAAATCCACTATTTTTAGCTCAACTTATTAATAAAACTCAATCATTCACTCAATTTCTAAATAAAGATATAAGTTTGTCTTGGACCAAGCCTAACAAGAAAGCTTTGATACAATCAAGTAATATTTTTTTAATCTATCTATCTTAGTACCACCTATCCCTAATAGGCCTTTCCTACTATATATCTTAGTAATAGACCATGCATTATGAGCACTCTTAGCATAACATGATGATCAAATCACTGAACGAGAAATTTATTACATTAGTCACACATTAGTTGATTATGAAAAAAATTACTCCACAATAGAAAATTTATGTTTAGCATTAGTTTTTGCCACACAAAACCTTTGACATTACATGGTAAATAATGAGACTCAGGTTATCAAAAAAGCATATCCCTTGAATTTTCTCATGGAAAAACCACATCTCTCTAATCACGTTACAAAATGGGTCATGTTATTAACAAAGTTTGACTTAAAAATAGTTATCTAAAAATCAATAAAGGGCCAAATCATTGCAGACCATTTGGCAACCGCACCACTCCTAGACACTAATCCTATTAGTGATACATTTAGAGATGATTTCACTACCTATTATACTCATTCTAATACTTGGACCATGTTCTTAAATGGTTCTTTATGTGCATCTAGTGTGGGGGTAGGTATTGTCTTTGTCGACCCTTCTGGTCACATAGTTCCTACTGCATATCGATTAAGTTTTTCCTGCACCAACAACACTGCAGAATATGAAGCACTTATTTTAGGTCTATTTACTGCCCAGTCTCTCCAAATTAGATCTATTTAAGTCTTTGATTATTCCCAACTTATGGTCAACCAAGTCAATGATGTCTACCAGACAAAAGAAGAACATCTTAACCCATACCAAAACATGGTACAATGTTTATCATCATAATTTGACTACTTTTCTATAGAAAGTATAGCAAGAAAAGACAGCTAACACACATATGCATTGACAAGTTCCACATATTTGATTCCTATCAACATTAATGATGATTAATCTATTTTCACAATTAAATGATTACAATAGCCATCAATATCCAACATGGATTTGATTTCACTATCCGTTCTAGCCACTACACATAATTTTGCAACTCCATAATGGTTCTTTGATATTTATAATTTTTTAAATAAATATATTACACCATATACTTTTTCTCAAAATGACAAATGCAATCTATATAAATAAACACTCTATTATTTAACCATTGGTGGATATCTTTTTAAATGACCCTTCGATGGATAATTGCTTCAATGTTTGACATTAATAGAAGCCAAAATTTATGTTACATAGATACATGATAGTGAGTATGGTGGCCACTTCAGTGGAAAAGCCATGTCACACAAATATCTTTGACAAGGGTACTACTGGCCCACCATAGAAAATGAATGTATACAATATGTAAAACTATGTGATAAATGTTAATGACATAATAATTTATAGCATGCACCATCATAATAATAACAGCCTATTATCTCTCCATAGCCATTCATGTTATGGGGATTTGATCTTATTGGACAAATTAACCCTAAATCTACCAATGTACACAAATTCATAATCACAACCACATAATAATTTACCAAGTGGGTAGAAGCCATTCCACTTCAATCTACTACAGGTGATGATATTTGTAGATTTCTCATGACTCACATTATTTCATGCTTTGACTTGTCCACAACCTCCATTTTCAATAATAGAACAACATTCAAGAACAAAAATATCAATAAATTTTGCACAAAATATAAAATTAAACACACATTCTCCACTCCATATCACCCACAAGGAAATGATCAGGTAACATCCACCAATAAAACCATCAACAACATTTTGAGAAAAATAATGACCAAATTTGGATATGATTAGCATAATCAACTAGTCTTTGCATTATGGGCATATCACAATAGTATTCACACACCCAAAAGATACACTCCTTATTCACTTATTTATGGCACATAAGTAGTTTTACCATTGGAATTAGAAATCCCATCTATTGATGTCTCCCTTCAAGGTATTCTCATTGATGACTAGTATCATGAAAAGTGTCTACACAGCTCAAGTAGTTAGACCATACACACTTTCAAGCAGTAGAACATCTCCAAATATACCAAAAATATATACAATGATCTTACAACAAATGAGTTCATGGTAGAGAATTCGAAGTTAATGATCTCGTTCTCAAAAAAAATATTTGTAATATCAATGTCCAAGAAGAAATCAAAGGAAAATTCAAAACAAATTGGCTAGGCCTATACATTATTACCAAAAAGCTTAGCCCTAAGGTGTATCATCTAGCCTCACTTGAAGGAAAGAAACTCAAAAATCTAGTCAATATTATGCATCTACATAGATTCCTTATCGAGCATTTCATTTCACATGTTGTATGGTACATAATTTTGTAAAATTACTTGTACATAATTTCTTTTCAAATTCTTTTACATGGTCTTCATGTGATTTATTTTATATAGCTCATAAAATTTCAAAAAAAACAAAAAACAATACATCATATCAAAAACACAAAAACATTCAAATATGTCAAAACACTAAAAACATTTTGATTGTATGCATTATCCATGCTTTACATTTCTACTACTATGCTAGACTTAGATTTAATGTTCTATGTTATTATTGTTTGATTTATCTACATTAGCATGCTTCACTTGATCTTATTTGAGTGTGCACAGTGACATATAGCTCTTTGATTGCTTCACTCTACCCATTGAGGGAGAATCCTACTTCTCCATTCGAGACACACATTGATATATATACCCATTAGGGGCATCTTCTACATGACTACACCATCTAGGTTATGTCATTCCTATACCACACACTCTAGTTATCATGTTGATGTACATTATTTACTAGATTAAATAGATTACTCTATTGATATTCCACTGGTATATAACACTTGTACATTTCTTAACATATACCTAGTCTTGTACTACATGTCTTGCATACTTTAACTTCTTGCTTTGATTAGTTAGATGAGATTGTATTTCCAACATTCACATGCTTTCCTTTCTTGCTTTGTGTATCTAGATCAATTAAATTTCTTAGTTTTTGTTGTCTCTTATATGTGATTTAAGACATTATCCAATGTCTTTTGATTCTATTCATGTATGTTCCTTAGGATATTTTCCAATTTTCTTTGTCTATACTATTCTATATGATTATGTCCCTCATGCCAACCCTTGCTTATTTTAATTTTATGCATATACAACATTTGAACATTCCTCATATGCTTGATTTCTAGTTTGAGTGACATGTGCCCATGTCCCTTGTTTGTTTGGCCCCTTGGCCATTTTTGTATGCTTCTTACTTCTTACCTTGTGTGCTTGTTGCTTGTTTACTTCTCAATGTTTGCAATGCCATGATCCACATCATGCATTATCTTGCTTTCTTGGATGCCATGATTGACATCATGCTTCATCCCTCCATAATAACTAACAACTAACAAATAACCAAACTTATTGTTGCAATTTATTAAACTGGACATACTATTGCATTGTTACATCTATCTAGGCATACCCCTATTGATCTAATAATATCTCATTATAAACCATGTTATATATTGAGATATCTTGTCGATTATCATTGTTATATCATTTATCTTTTTATCATAACAAACTTGTAGGATTCTTTCTTCTAAGGGTAGTGATTGCAGGGTCTTCATTCTTACCCTTATAAGATGGGGAAAAAATAGGGGTTTTGGCACAAAGATCAAAGCTCCTAATGGTCAAAAAAGAAACATTTAGAACACCCATAACAACAATCAGACATCAAACTAGTTGGAATAGATTAGGAAGATAGTGAAAATGTCAAAATAGTTACCAGATTTAGCCTAAGACAATAGTGTCAAGATTGGAATACAACACCAATGCCACTACTATCTATTTTTGGTGATCCTATCCAAATAATAAAAAAACTAGACTTTCCATAAATAGGCAAAAGAGTAGGTTCAACTATAGTTTTGCATAGTTAGACTAGTTTAGAATCAGTAATTTTCAATACACTTTTACTCAAAGAATCTAGATATAGCGGGAATTATAAATGAAATGATGGATCTCACTTCCAATTTTAGATACAGGACTTGGTATAACTTCTAGATCAAAATCCATGTTCTAGACACTAGTGATTTAGGGTAATGTGCCTGGTACATTTATTTTCTTTTCTTTTTGAGTTCAGTATTACCTAGGCATTCTCAGCAGTTACATGCCTTATTCCATCTATAGGTGGTTGGCATCATTTTGGAGTGGCTTTCATACAAGCCTAATCTCTATATTTCATAATGTATTTCATATAATCCTAGTGCACTAGTTTCAGAATGGTTTTCATACAAGCCTAATCTCCATCTTTTTGAGTGGCCTAATCTCCAGTATATAGTTGGCTATCCATGCCAACATTTTCAGATCATAGTACATTCATGGGCTTCAGGAGCCATATCATACAACATACATTTTATACTGATATCAGTTTATAGCTTCACTTCATGAGGAAATGATGGATCCAAAGGACTAGTTAGCCTTTGTATTCTTGATCCACCCATCTAGAGGGATTGGACACATAGTCCAAACATTGACTAACACATGCATGGCCACCTAGATTCACTTAGTGTGTGATGATGGAGCTAAAGGGCCAGCCTTTGAATTCTTGAACCACTCTCAGGGAATTGAGAACTTAGCTCCATTCATGATATTACTCTTGGTATAACATCATCCAACATTACTCAACATCATCCAACATCACTCAACATCACAATATGTTTTGTATTGGTTTGCATATTTGGTGAGGTGTATTCACTTCTTTCTCTTCGTCTCTCTCTCTTACCAAAATTTATATGTTATTATTTTAGATATAGCGTATCTAGTAAGAACTGATCTAATCTTTATTTTTCTTGTAGATTAATACTTCACAACATGCTCTCTCTATGCACACCCAACATCACATAGATTCATGAGCTTGACCCTTGTAGGTAATTTCAAGTACACTTTTTATTTTTCCTTTATCCTAATATTTTTCTTTGCTACATCACTAAAATAAAGTGAGGGAAAATGTAATCATATAAAATTCAAAAATTGGTAACATGAGTGTGGCTTGTGACACCCAACCCATAAGTCTCTCTTGCTTATTCTCATGACCCTCATAGACACATTTTCAATGATTCTCAATCATCTATATCCTTCCAAAATTAATCTTAGCTCAGCTAGACTACTATTTCCATGACTAATCTATCCCCCCCAGCCCTATCAACTCAGGACAATAGTGCCACACTTAGACTATAGTGCTAGTACCACTCTTATCTACTTTTGATGCTCCTATACAAATGCATTTTTGGCCATAGTGGTTAGTTTATTTTGATTCCCCATCCTTCTCCTTATTGGCCTAATAGGAGCACATTCAACCCATGACTAATAGATCCCTTTAAAATCCCATTCAATGATCATTTGAAAAGGGTTGGAAAATATCACTAAGCAAGCAAGAATACAAGTAAGACTACTCAAGCAATATTCCTTATTCAATGCATACAACTAGCTAATATACTAACAAGCTTATCCAAATACTTACACCAATACATACCCACCTCAAGCACATCTAGTTTAGCATTTTACATCTTCATACACACTATTTCACAAAACACATCAAGTGGGAGAACTACATATGGCTTGATCCCTCTTTAGAGTATTGGTATGTAGGAAGCATGCCCACACAAGTGGCATGGATATATGTTCAGTGAATCTTATACACACTAAGCCCCCTCTTTCTTTAAATTAGCCAAAACATAATAGATTATAGGGTTTTAAGAGAAAATATACTCTATAGGGAGATCTATAGACTTCCAGCTACCGAAACTTCATAGATAGGGTCACATAAGCATAGTGGACAAAACCTAAAAAGCTCAAACCTCTTATAAAATAGTGTTAGAGGTGGAATACAATACTGGTGCCACTCTTATCCTATTTTGACACTCTTATCCAATCCTAAAATGAAGGTTAGATCTTGGTTTGTGATAATGTCCTAATCTTGCATAGTGAATCTCAGACCCTGTCTTAGTTGTATCACTCAATTTTTGGCTAAGTCTTATTTTTACCCTCTTATTAATATTTTTATAAAGGACAAATTTTTAATCTAATTTACACAAATTAGTAGCTTAATTATTGTATATTTATTTACTAATTTTACTACTCAAACCCTTTAACTAAATTAAGAATTATACATAAATATTCCCAAATAGGTTAAATCAAATATGTAACAATCCATGTAATTAATAAAATAAGTGTAATCTAAGCCCTCATTTCCCTCTCCAATCACATCCAAGTTGGAGATAAGGTGGAGAGCCTAAGCCTAAAGAGATCCCAAGATTCTTAAAAACTTCATCCACTCCTCAAGTTGCACCACTACCTCAAAAAGAGACTCCTAATCCCAAAATTATAAGTTGGAATAGGGTAGTGGAATCATGGGGAAAGAAAGAGGACAAAATCCTTGATAAGGAGTTTGAAGTTGAGAAAGAGCTTGATTCTATACAAGTCCCTCCCACCCTTCCTCAAGAAGCTTCTTATGTTTCATGTCAACCCTCTTGTACTCCTCATACTCATGAATATGCCTATGAAATTCAAGAAATAATTTTCCAAGAGAAACTATCCAGGCAAATTGAAGAGTTAGAGTCAAATATGAAATTTCTAAGTCAAGGCATGATGGAAGGTTTAGACCCAAAAGAAGATCCTATGCCTAAACACACCCCATCTAACCTTCCTCAAGAAAGTTTTAAAGATAAATGAGATGTGAATGGATTTAATTTAAAATGTAAGGAATAGAACCAAGCTATTTTATCCTAAGGTCTGCCTCCCCTTCCTTAAGAGATTTCAAAAGAATCCCCTACATTTCACTCTCAATCTAATTTTGAGTTCTATGTGACACCTCCACCAAATAGTTCATCTTGTCCTCACCCCATCACCATTTTCCTTGATGTACCTATGGGATGGGAACCTAAAGAGGAGTTATTGGTTGATAAAAACTAATAATTATTTCTTGAAGAAAGCCTAACTCCTTGATATCCTCATTGGACTAAGTCACATGACTTCAAGATGCCTAGTCTTGGAATCACAAAGAAGGAGATTGAAGATCTTATACCCCTTGATATCCAAAGTCTTGTTGTAGAGGTTGAAATACAACTTGAGATCCATCAAGAGGTTATAAATTCTAAAAAAAGAGGTGGTTTCTTATGATGAATCTTTAGATTAGGTTGATATGGAAGAATATTTTCCTTTTGCCAAAGAGGGAGAAATGATAATTGGTTCTTCCATCACTATGCGAGATATCATGGAAGGGAAAGAACAAGTTCTTAATCAACCTTGTGATGAATTTTTTGCAATCATCAGAGTAGGATATAATCCTCTTCAAGGAGGCTATAATCTATTCAAAGATAGAGAAGTCAGCCTTGACACTCAAGTGAGTATGCAAATAAAAATCAACCCTTAAAATCTACCCTTTTAAGAGGAATATGCATATGATGATGACATGTTTGAAATAATCAAGATGGAATATCATCCTCTCAACTAGTTAGGATAAACACATCAACTCTTGAAGGATGGAAAAAACTTCTATTGGCCTCAATCTTCT
This sequence comes from Torreya grandis, assembly GCA_037957365.1. Classification (NCBI taxonomy): domain Eukaryota; kingdom Viridiplantae; phylum Streptophyta; class Pinopsida; order Cupressales; family Taxaceae; genus Torreya; species Torreya grandis. Next base: position 195,202 of record JARHVA010002185.1, read on the forward strand.
AAGGAACAAGAAACCAATCCTCTTGAAGCCATGCCTACAAAGAAGATACATGTTGACCATGAGATGAAGAGTGGGAAACAATATGAGGTATGTGTACAAGTTCAAGAGGAAATAATTTACATTAGATACCTATTTGAAGATGGTCTACTTGAGAGCATAGCAAGTGAAGTGCCAAGGAATAGGTTTGACTTACAAAGCATCCAATCTAAGGAGAAACATGATTGACACTATGATTCATCTTATGAAGAAGAAGATTCAAGGAATTTTCCTTTTAATCCTAGAAAGGTATGCTTAGTTTCTAGTTGTGCATAATAGTTTTTTTTTTTGATTCTCGTAAGTGCCTTGAGTGCATTTATGTGTGTGTCTTGTTAGTTTGTTTGCTTTATTTTATGTGTGTTATTTGATTTGTGTGGTTGAGGAAGTCAAGTGGTCTTATCTTGATCAAAGTTTGTTGTCAATGGTCAAATTTATATTACTATGTTTTAGACTTTAGATGACTCCCTAATCCCACTGGACTAATAAGGATATTGCTCTGGTTAGTATAGCAAGTATACTACCCCTATGAGTTACCAATTTATTGACCAAATTTGACCCTATAGGTTAAATTGGGGCCCCTAGAGGTAAAAAATGGATATTTAGGTGTTTTAAGGGTCCAATATATATGTCTTAAGGTGTATTATAAGTCATTTAGTGTGATTTCATGCTATATTAGCCTTGATCATTAGTCATTTTAGTCCTTATATCATTTTGAGTCATTTTGGGGTCAAAATAAGGCATCAAATGAGTTATACGGCCTCTTAGGGAATTTTGAAGGTGTAATAAGAGTGATTTCACATGACATGTGTCCTATTATGCCTTAATCAACTATTCATAACTAAAAGTGACATGTTCTTTAGAAGAAAGAGTAGTTTTCTTGGGGAAAAAGAAGAGCTTGGCACTTGTATAGCATATGGGAGAGTTTCACACATGGGAGAAGGTTTTAATATGACTCTTAATATTCTTAAAGGTAATTTACATGATTTACATGCTCTGGAAGTGCCATTTTGGAGCTAAAACCTTTCTACTCCTTTTTCAACCTTTTAGACACAGAGAACCAATCTTTAGGTTTGTCTTGGTATGGATAGTTTGAGAATTTATAGGTCAAACACCTTTGGGAGGTGAAATTAAACTCATAGATATTTATTTACATAAAAATATTTTTAATAATGGTGGCCTGTGATTTATGAACTATCCTCATGAAGTTGACTATGTTTTCTTGCTTGCTAATTTATACACCCTATAGGTTTTTCTTTGGTTTGTGCATTTTTGTATAATCCATTTGGTCATATTAATTAAAAATGATGTTTAATCCCTCATAAAATCATTTACATGCTTTTTTTTATTTTTTAAAGGTGTTTTTCAAATCATCTCATGTTACAAGAGGTTATACCATTCTATGTTACAGTTAGTTTTTCACCATTTTCAAGATCTTCAAGTTTTTATCATGGTTCCAGAGGGTTGTGATAGTTTAATTATCATATTTTAAATTTAATTAAAATAAATTAACCTTAAAATTTCAATCTCTAATAATTTTTTTATGAAGGTGCAGTCATATGCAACTTACCAGTCAGACAATCATTAATGAATGTGTACAAGTGCCATGAAGGAAGAAAATCATGTTGAAATGGATGTTTTGAAGTTGGTTCCAAGACCATAATAATGATGATAAACCATTTGGGAAATTGGTAAAGAGTATTGGTTTGTTCATGAGGCCTAAGCAATGCACATTATCCATAATCTACTCACTGCCTACATACAACTTAGAATTTGCACCTATAGGTGTCCTCTTAGAAACCAAGAATTTTAAAATTGATCATTTAAGCTAGATAGGGTCCTTAATAGTCAAAGGAGTATATTTTAAAGTTTTGAGAAGATTTTAAAACTCATAAAGGTCATAAAATAGGCACCTTGTCCATGCTTGCAACTTTGTTGCCTGTGTATGAGGATAACCACCTACAGGGGGTGTTGATAGAAAATTAGAGTACTCATATGGAGTGTTGTAGCATGATTAAAAATTATTTGGAAGTCCTAACATGTTATGTTGACCATGACAGGTCTATTTTATGTGTCAAGATTGGAAAATTGAAGTGGAGATACCTTCAAATCATGAGATGATAGTGTTCAGGGAAACTTTCTCAAAAAGGTGAAAATAGAGGTCCAAGGGGTTTTGTGGTTATATTACAACATGTTTACAAGGGGTTTTAAAGCATAAAAATAGGTTGAATTTATTAACTATAGTATAGGGAAGAGATATGCCAAATATGGGAGTCATAAAGTAAGTGGAGGATATAATTTGAGGGCCTCAAAGTTACTAACAAAAACACTAAGACTTTGCTTTCTTATCTATAGGTTTTGAGGTGTGAATGACAATTAACATCTTAAAGAATAAATAAAAGACATTCTCATGTTGGCATGGTTTCATTGATTAAATAGTGTTAAAATAGGCATAAATATCATTAGTATGATGTTGATGTATGGTATTCCAAGATCCATGGGCACCTATAGGTGTCCCTCTATAGAGAAATGAGTACCTACCACTGAGTATGGAGATAATGATAAAAAACAGGGTGCCTTGGTGGTTTTTTTGCCCATTAAAGGTAAATAAAATGTATAATAATATGTTATATGACTTTCATACTTCATGTGAGGTCTTTAAAAACCATGAAAAAACTTAATTAAAGCTAATATGCACCTATAAGAGTCATTAAGGTAGGGTTTCATAGTCAGGATAGGAAGGATTTAGTTTATGAGCTCAAGGTGAATGTAAAGAGTATAAAATGGGTTAGAATGATAAATAAAACATATTAAAACATTATTAAAATCCTTGATTACATCCATGAACCCTTAACAATGCAAAATAAGCTTACATAGATTTCTTAAGACTTATGAGCACCTACAACCATTGTAGATGACTGTGACAAATAATGAACATGAAGGCAGTGTTCTTGGTGTGAAGATGGCTTGAACATGAGACATATTGATACAAGTTATTTAATAATGGTCTTGTAATGTATTAATAAGGTTTTGGTTACATCAGGTCAACGTCCAACTAGTGCAAATAACACCTACATGATCTCTAAACAAGCAAAACTTAGTCAAGAATTGAAACCTAGTTTTAATTGAGTAGGATGTATGAAGGGGTATATAAAGAATTAAAATGGTGAATAAAACATATGTAAAATATATCATGACCATGTAAGTAAATATAGGCTATTTCCATGAGATAAAAAATAGAGAGAATATCTTTTCAAATGCAACATAGTCCACTTGGGAAAACCCTGCACACAATACTTTTTTATAGTCTATTTTGGGTTTTAAGGGAGTTGGAAGGTTAGATGACCTAAATAAAATACCAAAATTGGTATAGAGGGTCTAAATAAATTGGATAACCCTCTAAAATATTCATCTTATCTAATAAAATAGGGGGAGTTCCCTCTATTTTCTCGTAGACAGAGGGCATTCCCTTGGGAATAAAATTGGCAGGTTTAGAGGCAAGTATATAAGGAAAAGAGACCAAGAGTTATTGTGACATTGAAAGGAAGTTTGGAAATTTGGATAACATATGAGAAAATTTGTGAAAATTTTTATATAGATATTAATTCCAATAGTGTGACATAGACCCTCAAACTTGTAGATAGGCTTATTGAGCATGGTTTAGGCCTAAAAGCCACATGGGGCATTAACTTCCTTTCTAGCCCTTGAGTAAGATTTATAACCAATTAGAACATGTTAATAGGGTTATCAAAAATGTCTTTGATCTATTTTAATGTAGGGAAAACCATCAAAAGTCATTTTAGGATTTTAGGTGCAGGTAGGCCTATTAGGCATGGTTATGCCTATAGTCCAAATGGTAGGCCACTTTTACTTCTATCTCTTAGTAAGCATTATACCTGATTGGGACATATTTTTAAGGTGAGGTCAGAGATTTTCAAGCTTTTGGAGTACATGAGAAACCATAAGAAGGTCATTTTGGGGCTCAAAGGCAACATTATGCCTATGCAAAGCAAAAGAAGAGCTTGATAGACTAAGTTGAAGTGCTCATATATTCTTTGAGGATTTTATTGGAGTCAAAAGGAGTTTGGGGAGGTTATTATGGGTCTTGAAGATCATGTTTATGGAATTTTTTGGCAAATCCAACATCAGGGATTTATGAATAAAGCTTAAGGATAAAAACTGCCTAAAACCCTTACCAACCCTTAGTCAAGACCTGATGGAGAAAATGAAGATGGGAATCTGATATAATGGCCTATTTTTATCATTAAATTTATTGGAAATTATTCATTATTTTCTCAGGCTCCTCCCCCCCTTTTTAGTTATATGTAATTGTACAGATAGGGTATAAAATAAGGTATTTTTGACTATTTTATGTGTTTTGTATGTTATAAAAGGAGTCTAAAGATGAAATAAAGTTTAGGTGGAATATTATTAATTTTAATAAATTAATAAATTCATTTATTTCTTCATAAAAACTCTTGAGTGTTCAAACAATAGCTCTCATCTTAGCTAGTCAAAATTGGCATAGTGACCAAGCTAGTGAGAAGGGTGGAAAACTTTAAGTGAACTAATTTTAAGGTGTTCCTAGTGCCTCTAAGGAAATATAGGGTATTCAAACATGTCATTAACTCCATAAAATGTATTTTTATAGAAAAATGATGCTTTTTGGAGGCCAAATTTGCAGGGTACATGAAAGAAGAGTTATTTGGACTGCAGATGGTGATAGCTCATTTTGGGAGGATTTTAGATGATTAAGATTGAAACTAATGCATGGAGAGGCATGTATGAAACCATTCCAATTAATTAAAATAATCATACCTATTTATAATTATTTTTGTTATGTTCAAATAGGGATAATCATGAAGGTAGTTTTTAAAGCCAGTTAAAGGAATTTTATGCCACTTTTCATGGGTTTTATGACTTGGGGTGACACTTATGCTTCGTGACCTTGAATTTTTCATCCCAAATATTATTATCATGCATAATTAAATATTTTTATCAGATTTAATAATGTCATTTTGACCCTTTAACTTATCTCTTCTCCTCTCTCTCTCAAGTTCTATAAGAATTAATCATTTTGGCCTTTATAACTTATGTTCCACTTGAGTATGGTGAAGCGCTGCTCATTTGCATACCATGGATCAATAATACTACTAATTTTTACCTCTTACTTGAATTTTATTAGTGTTTTCATTTGAAATGTTTAATTTTGCATAAGTGATGAATCTTTTTTCCTTAACATGATGGTCTCATTCTCTCACATATTTGCAGTTGGAAAGCTTCTTCTTGCAGGGCATGTGAAGTTTTATAGGAAGTGTTGAGGTTGAGTGAGTTAGTATATTCACCAGTTCCATTCAAGTCCTTTTGTCTAGTCCTCCTAGCCTAAACATTCATTCATAACCTCATAATGTAATATTGATGTGAGAAGATGCAGATTAGAGAAGTGTATGTTTGGTTAGTCTCTTGGTTTCATATGTAACACGCATTTGGTTGGTAGTCATCAATCAATTTGGTGTATCACCTCGCTTAAGATAGTTTGATTTAATTTTTCTCTCTCCCTTCCCCCCCAAAAGTTTAGGTGTAGTGGTGAGATAAAGTGGTACATCAAGGTAACTAGCCCTATCTAGATATTTGCCTCACTCTTAGGCTCACCCATAACCTATAGGTGTTTCAATTATGCCACTTGGATGAGGAGAGATAAGACATCTCCTCAAAGGGTGAAATTCCAAATGATAGTAATTATTTTAATGACAAAGCCTCCTAAACTTTGTAAAAATATCTAACCCTAATTATTATCATTCACTACCTATTTTGGACTTGTACTTTTTTTCCATTTTCCTAGACACTTGCATCCCATGTAGACACATGTTTTGATGCATGTGTGCACTTTTATTACAAAGTGTCCAGTGCCCACAATTCATCTAATTTACAAAAAAAATCATATCCTAAAGTTGAACCTAAGTACTTTAATGTAAGACATTTCTAAAAAAGATTAGTAAATATACAAGATCAAATCTCATTCATTCTTCACCTAGAAAACACCTTGAAATCACATACTACTCACAAGGCAATATACCAAGAAGCACTCAATCAATCATTCAAGTGAGAAGGAATACCCTATGCATCCCTATTTCTATATTAGTCATAAGAATAATATTTATACAAGTATGAAGTACTCAAATATCATCCATGAGCCATATTTTCCAAGTTATAATCTAGGTCACTACATGTATTTACTTATCACACATCACATCCTTGTGAACACACAAATTGTATGCAATAAAAAATGCATCAGATCTACAAATCAATCCTAGCTCAAAGAAGATAGATTCTAATTACACTTTCAATTGGGGATATATTAGATAATCAATAACATGACCAATATGGATCTATTATCTCAAATTAGGGGATATCTTACCATAATAATATCACTAGAGAGGGTTTTAAATCCTCTAGTCAAGAAAAACTTCACAATAACCCTAACAAAGTCCTATGTTTTCATATTCACTATATCAATAAAAAGTAAAGTAAAAGTCTAATCTAGTGCTCACCAAAGCTTGTGGCACAAAGTGGGGGTAATAAACAATAAAAATAAACATGTATAAGAGACATATACTCATTTCAATGTATACAAAATCTTAATACATGGAAGAGAAGTGAAAATGCATAGCTATCTACTCTTACAAAGGAAAAACAAAGTTAGGAATACCTACCTTTGAAGACCAACTCTCGAGCCTCAATATCTTCCTTGGAAAAGGTGTTTAGCAAGAGGTAGTTGTGGTATATAAGGATGATAAGAATAAATTAGCTCTAGGCTACATAACTTATAAATGCATCAAAAAGACTTTTCCACAAGACAAGATCCATATCTCTAAAGAAAGTATGAAACTCTAAGTTTGATCCTCAAGTAGAATGGTGTTTAAGAAAATGTGCAATATATCTTAATTCTTTTTTTCTCTTTGAAATGGAAATTTTTTTGTGTTTATATAGGCGGATCTAACCCTAAACACCTCTAAAAGTTTTGGTCGATAGGGTTGACCAGATCGACCTAGTATCATTATTGACTAAAACTCATTAAGTTATGGACTAGGTTAGACAAGGGCTGACATAGACCCTAAATAATTTTTATCAATAAGACTACTAAGGTTGACACAATTGACATAGTTATGTAAACTATCAAAAGAGGTCTTTACTTAGGAAAAGGGCTATTGAAGGTGGAAAATGACTAGAGGAGTGTGAAAAAGAGAAGACCAAGATTAGGGGAATGGTTTTTAGGCGATATGTGTGTAGATATCAAGTGGAAAAAGGGACAAAAATCTTATGAAGCACTAATGGTCTGCCCACCCCTTTCCTTGTACACCCCTTAGGGCATGCACTCAAAGAGATTAAGACTCAATGGGTTATTTTAAGATATAAAGTGTTAGTAAGTGGTAAAGTTGGAAAATATTATGTGTATACATATGCCCCACTCTAATATCATTAATTATTATGTGAGTGTAAAATGGGATGGTGCTTCAATAAAGAATATATAAACTTACGAAACTAAGATAACTAAAAATGGAATACATAAAGAATTGCTAAAATGAAATGAGAGTAATTGAAAATACCATATATATACCTTAACTTACCTTTTTTATAAATTATTACATGTAAACATCCTAGTCTTGATCATGGAGGGTGCAGTACCTACATTTGAGAAACCCTAGGGAGACAAAATTAATAATAGAAGCAATGCATGCGTATATAAGACGGTTAAAGTAGCAATGAATTACTTAGGAAAACTCACAAATTAGGATTGTTAAGTCAAGGTTATAAACAAAATATTTATAGAAAATGAATGAAAAAATGATGAAAAATGAATGACAAATGATTTTAGAACACACTAAATCACATCGAAAAGCATGTAAAACATAAATGGCAAAAAGGAATTTAGAACATACTAAATCATGTTGGGAAGCATGTAAAATATGAATGGAAAAAAAGCATGTAGAACATACTAAATCATGTTGGGAAGCATGTAAAAAATGAATAAAAAATTAAATATCCATGCAAAAAAACTTTAACAAAGATATGTAAGGAGGTGAAAAGTAACCCCATGTAAGTCAAGAATGAATGACTAAAAATGAAATGTAAGTAAAGATAAAAGTAAAACATGAAGAAGTCATACATAAAAAAAACATGTAATAATTCCAAATGTCATATGTAAGATAAATGAAGTCCATAAAAATCAAACAAGAACATGATATATAAATGAAAATCAAAATCTCTAAAGGATGAAAACTCAAACTTAGTGCTTGTTCTAAGATACAAGGTAAAAAAACACAACCAAATAATGACATGACTAGTATGATAATGAGATGGTGTTGTAAATAAATGGTGTAAGGTTTTTTGTGAGAAAGGCGTAGTCCTATCTAAGGTCTTACAATGCAACTCACAAACTATAAACCAAGAGGTATAATAAGGTAGATGTGATCAAGGATGTGATGAAATAAAATTAATAGCCAACAAGGGGAATATAAGGAAAATGTGATGTAAATAAGTAATGGGAGGCACTAAAATGGTGATGTGAACATACTTAGAAAGAATGAGACACACTAATAAAATGAGAAAGGCTAAGAACTATCAACACCAAGGACTTAGGACATTTTGACTAATGAACTCAAAGCTTGGGCTAACAAGTTAAGTACATATATCAACCCATGAAGGCTATAAGCATGAAAATTAAAATGGACCCACCTTCCCATAATGTATTACTCATTCCTCAAAACCCCTTAGTATATGATATAATGAGACCTCCTATACCATTCTACTAGCCTACCACACCCCAATGGACCTCAACTCAACCATGAGGAAAAATTTGGAGTTTGAGATTTGATTAAGATAGGATTTGTGCCAAATATAGATCACATATTTTGGTGTGATATGAATTTTAAGATTGTTTTTGCCTTTGAATCATTGCCTTTTGTTTGTATTTTTTGGTTTGGCTTTTTCTATTCCTCCTCCTCCATACGGGTTTAGAGAACCAAACATGAGTGAAATAGGTGACAAACACAAGATATATTACACTTGGTCACTAGAGAAAAGGGCCTAAAGACAAATGTGTCTAAATACTCCTAGACTTGGCCACGAGTAAGTGTGTAATCTCAAAACTGATTGATGTGAGCCTGAAATCAAAGGAGATAAGAGAAATATAGGGATCATGATAGATATGTATATGTAATAAGTGATACAATGATGAATATGCTCGTATCTGATCATAAGGAGGTAAAATAGTGCTATTAAAGGGATGGGGCTATGCTTATAATAATCATGTCACTAGAGAATCCATGCTCACCTATAATGGATCTAGCATAAGCACCAATGAATGTAGTAGTCATCCAAAAAAGTTATTTAAAGATGTTTTAATGTGGTAATTTATGAGGAATTCTAGGTCCTATTCATGGTTTTACACTTCAACTCATAAGGTGAAAACTAATGAGGTGATTGCTAAATAATGGGGGCAAATAATCATAAATCTACTGAGGCAAAGAATGACATAAAAAGAAAAAATGAAAGGGATATATAAGAACCAAAATGAAAACAAATGCCAAATGTAATGTGTAAGAACATAAAATAACAAAGGCAATAATGATTCTAGTAAATAGAAACTAAAATAAGCAAAGTGCACAAAAACAAAGAAACATGAGACAAACAAACAAGCAAAATCTATGCTAACATCTATATCAAATATGAGCATGTGAAATACAAGACTATAAGTCTTGAAAGGCTTCTTGAATTTAAATTTGTTTGTTATTATGAATTATAGAATAAGAGTGGGTATCCTAAGATGCCCTAATGGGTTATTGGATGTAGGTATGGGCATCACAAGATGCCCTAAGGTTTGAAGGGACATGTGGATGGGCATCACAAGATGCCCCAACACATGAGGTGGAGTGAGGTAACATTGAATCATTAAAATGATTTGCATTGTGTTGTTAGGTACATTTGGAGATGGGTAAATGTGTTGGTTTGTTAGATTTTGTGGATGCTAAATTTGACATAAGATGTGTAAGAGAGGCAAAGGAGTACCATGTATGATATAATTTGGAGTAGGCATTTGAACTAGGTACTCCTTTGGTTCATGTGACCTTAAGAGGTTGAGGTTCAATGGATGAAATGATATATTTAAAGTTATTCATGTTAGCTATCTTTTCCTTATTGGTGTAATAATAAGGATCAACTATGGTTTAAACAACATTAGTGGATGAGGTGTAGGTATGGGATAATTTTTATTATTCATTAGGTAATTGATGTTGATGTGATTGTGATTCTTTAGATTGGAGTTGAGAGGGTTAAAGATAGTATTGATAGTGTTTTTTTGTTAGAGTATCAAGATTGAAATGTGTCCCAAGTAAGGAATCAATAATAAATCAATAAATATCATGATAAGACTCATGAGAATGACCTATAGTAGCATGCCACCAATAAAAATTATTAGGATTATAAAATTTTGGAGGGCTTTGGAGGGATCAAATATCATGGGTTTAGAGGGTGGCAATTTATTCTTAAGTTGTTCTAGACTCAGTGGATGGTGGTTTGGGTTAAAAATGGTTGAACTAGATGCTCCATTTTGATGTTGGGGAGGCTTGGATGAATCAATTTTATGAGAGAATGATTGGAAAGGTTATTTAATATTTGTTTGAGGTGTTTCAAATTGAGTTATAATAAATTATTGAATTTTTGCTTAGTCTAAGGCTTCTTCTAAAGTTTTAGGGGAAAGATTCAAACTTTTTATTGAAGGGGAGAATAAAGAGAAGTAACAAATTGTTTTAAAATAGTATCATGATTCATGTGATGGTCCACTTTGTGAGCTAGAGACTTCCATCATTTGATGAAAGTGTGAGTAGATTCATTAGGAAGTTACTCTACATTGATGAAATGGCTAAGGTAATTTTTAAGAAGGTCATCATGTTGGAATTCTTTCACTAGAGCATTAATTAAATCATTTAGTTGTGAGATGGAATGTCTAGGAAATTGGTTGTACCATTAGAGTGCATCATTGATAAATGTTTTGGATAAGAGATTGGTGATAGTAAAGGTGTTAGTTTGGACCCATTCATTATAGAGATTACCAAAAGACTTAAGAACTATAGTAGGTTCTTTAGTCCCATCATATGTGATAGTTGGAAAAATGTTTCCAATATAGATATGGATGCAATGAATGGGGTTAAAGGTTCATTTTGAAGATGTTGAAGCATTTTGTTATTCATTGGAGGTTGAGGGATGATATTCCCATTGTCATATATAAGAGGAGGGATAAAATTTTGATTTGGTTGAGACATGATTACTTGAGGTGGTTGAATAGTCATGTGTAATAAATTTTATTGCATTTTCATTATTTAAGAATGATTATTTATTTGCATGATGTTTATTTGTTGAACTATTTGTGCAAGAATTTGAGTTGTGTTGAGTTGTGCATTAGTATTTGAAAGTGGGGTAGTAGTGTTGTTAGGAGGGGAATTATTATTGTTGGTGGGAGGAAGGGTATTGGGTGGAGGATTCCTAACATTGGTATCAGAAATAGGACTAGTATGAAGGACCTCAACTGTATTACATTGTGTAGTGATTGGTTTTGAATTAGGAAAATATGAAGGAAGAAAGTGAATAATTTCATCTGAAGTATTGAAATAAGTGAGGTTATGATCTAAATCCTTGATTATGCAATGTTATTTACTAAGTGAAGGTTGAAAATATGGTATTATTATGAAATAATAATATATAACCACACACAAAGCAGTATCGAGTAAGGTGTATATAGTTGATAGGGTCAATTGTGTATTATTAGATAGAAGGTAGATAAGGATAAAAAGTCAACCAAGTTGAATTATTATTGTAATATGATTGGTAAAAGGGATATGGATTCAACTATATCAACTTATTATTGTAACTTGATTGGAAAAAGGGATATAGAGTCGATTAGTTTGACTTGATACTGTAACTTTACTGGCAAAAGTGATACAGAGTCAACCAAGTTGACTTAGTACTAGAAACAAGGAAAGATTTTGAAATGTAATTGAAGCAAGAGATGGAAGCAAACAAACAAATAATTGGATCAATGGAAATGATCTAATTGGTGCACACAACATAAAACCTTGCACCAATCTTGGCTAATACAAGTTTTTTTAATATAACACAGAATGATCAAAGAGCAAGCAATCAATTGAAAAAGTAAATGCTAACTAATTGATTATCTTGAGTTTTGTTAGATTATTATAAAATGTTTTTTTAAGTGTGATAGGGAAGTTGACTAAAAATAGAGAACTACAAAGAAATCTATGGATGGTTTCAGGATGTTTAGGTTGAAAGGGATCTGTGTTGGCAATGGTACTAGTTTGGTGTTGGGGCCTACCCCCTCACATCATGATACTATATTGATAAGGGTGTCAGGTGCTTTTCCAATATATACCATTAACCACATGTTTATACTTGGCTAAAAAATCAAGTAGACTTCCTCCTTAGTAGTGAAATCCAAGTAGGTAGGCCTTGGGAAGACAAATATTAAATGTGTTTTGAATATTGTGTGCAAAAAAAATAAAAATAGTGTAAATAAATGGTATTTTTAAAAACCACCTAATTATACTATGTGAACTACACTAATTATGTAAGCAATTGAAAATGAAAGTGTGAATTAATTACTAGCATATAGTTTTTAATTCTTAAATCAAGAATGGTAGAGAGTCAGTTTAGATGACACTATATGCAAAAATTATAGAAAAAATCAACAAGGTAACTACTATAATATAGAAGTAAGAGTCCTTAAGAGCTGAGTCAACTAGGTTGAATTAATATTTTAGACAAAAGATAGACTACAAAACTAGGTCGACCAGGTTGACGTAGTTTGCTACAAGATTATAGTTTTAAAGACTAAAAACTTGTGCAAAATAGAATTGAATTGAAAGAGAGAAAGAAAGGAACCTTGGTGAGTTGGAAGATGTTTAGGATTACAAATTTTCTATTGAAGTGCCTTGAATGTTGCTTGCAAGTCTTACCAACTAAGTTGACTGGGTCGACGTACTTTTATGAAACCCTATTTATTGAAGCCTGTTAAGATGACCAAGTTAACTTGGTCAACTTAATTTGTTATATGAATGCTATTTGGATTACTAAGTTAACCTATAAGATTTAGTTTATTATTTGGATGCTGATTGGAAGACAAAGTTGGCCTCATCAATTTAGTTTGTTATATGGCTGCTGACTGGAAGACTAAGTCAACTTGCATGACTTAGTTTGTTATCTAAACTTGAATAAGAGTACTATGTTGACCTATTTGATCTAGTAACCTATATTTTATGAATAAATACACAAAAATAATAGAGTCATTCTAATATGAGTATGTGTTAAATCTATGCATAAACATTAAAACTATACCAGCCTGGTTAACCTAGTATTGTAAATATAAAATAAAATAAAATGATAGAAATGAAATCATGAAAGAAAACCTAAAATGATTATATTCACATTGGGTTTACAAGAATTTATGCAATCATAAATTCATCAAATCTCAAAATCAATCCTATCTTAGAGAAGATAGATCCTACTTACACTTCTGATTGGGGATACATTAGATAATCGAGAACATGACCAATATGTCTCTACTAGACAAAAATAAAGGATCTATTACAACAATAATATCAATAGGGAGGGTTTCAAAGCCTCTAGTCAAGTAAAATTACACAATAGCACTAACTAAGTCCTAAGTTTTCATATTCACTATACTAATAACAAGTAAAGTAAAAGTCTAATTTAGTGCTCACCAAAGCCTGTGGCACAAATTCAGGGTAATAAACACTAAATTTAAATATGCATAAGAGACATATACTCACATCAATGTATATAAAATCTTAATGCATGAAAGATAAGTATAAATTCATATCCATATACTCTTATAAAGGAAGAATAAAGTTAAGAATACTTACCTTTGAAGACGAACCCTCTAAGCCTCAATCTCTCCCTTAGCCAAGGTTATTTGCAAGAGGTTATTATGGTATGTAAGGATGATAAGGATAAATCAGATTTAGGCTACACAACCTATAAATGCATCCAAAAGTCTTCTCCATAAGATAAGATCTATATCTTCAAACAAATTATGAAACCCTAAGCTTGCTCCTCAAGTAGAATGGTGGATAAATAGATTTGCAATATATTTTAATTCTTATTATCTTCTCTTGTAAATGGTAAAATGATTATGTTTATATAGGTGGATCTAACCTTAAACCCTTCTAAAAGTTTTAGCTGACAGGTTCGACCCGATCAACCTAGTATTGTTATTGACAAAAATCACTAGGTCATAGACTAGGTCATCCAAGGGTTGACCTAGAACCTAAATAAATTTTTTCAATAAGATTAAAAGTTTGACACAACTGACATAGTCATGTAAACTATAAAAATATTTTTTAGGTTAGTAAAAGGGCTAATGAAGATGGAAAATGATTGGAAGAGTGTGCAAAAGAGAAGGACAAGCTTAGGGGAATTTTTTTTAGGAGAAAAGTGTGTAAATAGAAAGTGGCAAAAGGGACAAATTTTTTTAGAAGCACCAATGGTCTACACACCCCTTTCTTGGTGTACCCCTTAGGGCATACACTCAGAGAGATTGATACTCGATGGATTCCTGTAATATATAAAGTGTTAGTAAGTGGTAAAGTTAGAAAATATTATGTGTATACACAAACTAATATGTAGCGGAGAACTACATAAATCTAAGGTCCTCTTTGGAGTATTGGATATGTAAGAATATCCCATTTATAAAGTGTCTTTGGGTGGTTTTAAAATGTGAGCCCACTAACCCATTTTTTCCATAGTCACGCTAAGGGTGAAGAGTTAGGCTTGATAATTTAACAAAGAGAAACAACATGTGTGTATGATCTAGATACATCAGAAGAAATTTGAAAAGAATGTACAAGGCTCCACTTAAATGCATCCAGGCCTAGTTAGTATTTTGTATGCAACATCTACTGCAGGGTTAGACACCTTTATTGATGAAACTATCCAAATCTTATGCAAGCATTTGAGGCCATTGAAAGAATATTTCCAAAATTTGACCACTATTATATGATCACATTTTAGTCCACTTACAACCTATTCTAGATTATAATTTCATGAAAAAAGTAGCTAAGTATCATTTGTTTCCAATTCATTACAATATCTATCAATAGTTGTACTTTGATATTTTTAGCAATATTAGTTGTATTAATTCATAATGCTCTTTGTCTAAGTTTTCTATTTATTGGTCAGCTCATTAGGTTAGTTCATCACCTTTGTGTCAAAGCTAATCTAATCCCATTAACCCTATATAACCTCACATATCTAAATTTAGGGTTAAACATTTGGTGAACCCTACCTTTGGTCCCAAAACCTTAGATTTCCCTAGGTTTTTTTGTTATTCTGCTTACTATAAAATTGTTGTTTCAAATTCTAAATTTTTCATTTAAAAGAAATGAAAAATGTTAATAAAAAATTATTTTCAAATGGAAGATAAAGAAACATTAGTCACTCATATAAATAATAACAAGGAATTAATGGATGAAATTGCTTTCAAAAGGAATATAAATAAACATTAGTCACTCATCTAAATAATAACAAGGATTAATGGATGATTTTTGTATGTTACCAGAGATGAAATCAACAAACATTCCAAGGCTAAGGCATCCTCCCTAGTGAGGTGAAACTTTAGGTGGACTACTACTGATTCCATACCAATCACCTTACCCTTGAGCACATCATCACTTAATGCATCTAATAGAGGCAAGCATTATGTGTTTAAACCATTATTCCTTGAAACAAATCATACTACTCCTACATTTTCCATGGAAAACATTGGAAATTTAACCCAACTACTAGTTTCAATGCTTATTTCAATCCAAACCATGGGTACACTTCCTTTGGTGACTTATAAAACTTCCACTATTAGAAATCAAAATGTGCAATATCTTATCCAAACTATAAAATTTTTACAAGCTAAGGTTAATAATATTGAGCAATATTATATGAAGTCACCTTATGCTCTTGATTCACAAGAGGTGTTGCATAACCCTCTTATACCTAAGATATCTTTACACCCCTTTCTAACTAGTTTTGTTGCACCTAAGTTCACATTTTATGATGGTAAGGGTGATCCTAAACAAAATCTTCAATATTTATATGCAACATGACTTTATTATGCCTCCAATGATAAAATTTTGACTCAACTATTTCCAAAGAGCCTCAAGGACTATGCTCTAAGGTGGTTTTTGACATAAAATCTGAAGTGGTTGGATTTAGATAGTTTTATATTTCAAAGAGGTTGAATTTAGTTAGATTAATGCATCACAAGGGTTAGTATTGATTAGAATCCCTAACATTAAATATAAAAATAAGTAGTGCTTATATTTATAACAACTCATACACAATACATAATACATAATATTTCATACTCTAATATTAATATTTTATATGTATTTGTTATAACTGTTGAATATAATTATTCATATAATCTTTAATATATACTACCTTAAGTAATCACACATTATTTTGCTCTATAACCTCTTATAATTCATATCTGTATCTTATCTCTTCTTTATGTTATCTATAATCTATTATAATGTTATTGGTATAAATATCAAGCCAATATAACACAACTCAATGGTCATATTTGTGTGAGACTTTCCCTTTTTCTAATCAGGTCATCCTTTGTCTTTGTGAAGCCTTCTTTCTTATTACAACACCCAATTGGTATAATCCTTTATTCTATTGTCATAGATAATTTATGCTACTATGGTGATGGAATCAAATCTATGGTACCTATAGTTTTGTCCTTAAATAATTGAGAACCCTACCAACATTTTTCTAGATTTTAGACCTTTCACTTATCTTCAAAAAAACCCTGAGTTATTGATAGGTACCAAAAATCTAGCAATTCACTTTTGTGTAAAAAAAATTTAGGACTGTTGTGTTTCCTAGACTTGCTTACCATAGTCTTAAGAAAATTCTCCCAATCTAAGATAATATTATTCACATTCATAATGATGTTCTATATGGCCATGTTCTCTTGTACTTCCATTACTATGCCATTCTAGACTAGAGATTTATCTAAGGAGTTTAGATAATATGTATATGTCTTGATTTGAAACATTATTTTCTCCATTTAGTTACTTAAGAACTCAACATAATCCTCCACTTCCTTGTAAATGGATATTTTCTCTCTTTATTTATCTTTGTACCACTCATGCAGGGATATCATCTTTTTGTGTTCTATTGTTGAAGGGATGTATTGAGCCCTAAAGCTAGTTGAGGCTACACTCAACTATTTTTCTATTTCTTTCAACTTAATTTTATTATCATTTGTATAAAGAGGCCAACAGAGAGAGTACGTAAATTAGGTACCTGTATCTTCTAGTTTTTCCTTCATCTTCCCTACTTGCACTTTATATTATGTTCTATTGGCCTAGTTTTATGCTAGAAGTGGCTCTAATAGTTCCTTCTTATACTCTTATCTAGATTCCAATTTGATGAGGCTTATATCAACGATAATTCCTACATCACTGATGAAGTTCTACACTATTTCCACTAGATGTTGTTCTATTTGTAAAGTTGTGTCCAAATCAAACTATTGTCATGTAATGGTTAGCGTAGATAGACTTTTATTAATACCCTTCTCTAAATTGATGCACTTCACCTTATAATCCATTATATAAATTTGGATCAGAGTATCCCCCACCATATCATTGTCTATAGGGGTTAGCTTTTATAAATCCACTATAATTTGTCCTCTATTTTCAAGCTGAAGGATGCTTGATGGAGCTAGGATGGTGGAATTCTTTTGTTTGTGTTTCGCTAATTCTACTTTGATTTTATTAATGGATCCATAGGATTTCTCATGATGCTTTGATATACCCCCATTATACTTATAGTTTTTGGTGAATCCATCTGGGTGATGTCCTTTGCCCTTAAGCATATTTTTCCTTTCCTTTCTCCCACAAAGCCATTTTCTCTTATGTTTACTTTTTATTTTTTAGCTCCTATTTCTATTCCTCTTTTTGTTTTTTTACCAAGTTTTTCTTATTATCATCCTCTAGTTTATTTTTGTTTTCTTCTTCTATGTTTTTCTTTTATTCTTTTTTAGCCATCTTCTTCTGCAAGCTTTTTCTATTTTTCCTCTTCTATCTTTTTCTCCTCATGTTCCTACCTTATTTTCTCCTCCTCAATTTCACTTATTTGGACTCGTTCATCCTCTAATTTTCTCTTTGTTTCTTTTTATTTCTCTATCCTATTATTTTTTCCCTCTTCCTTATCTATATTTTCTTTCTTGAATAGTTGTCAAGACTTTTGAGTAGCCGACTCTATAATTTCCATGATCTTCTTTGTTTCTTCTTCCAATCCCTTTTCTAGTAACCGATGTTGTTGGATAATTTCTTCTTCTAGTTCATTGGATTTTTCTTATTGTTTCCTCTTTTCTAGGACTTAAATAATTTTTTCTTCTCTTTAGATCTTACCTCTATTTTTTAGAGTTGTCTTAGTCTCTCCTGATCTACAAGAGACATATGTGATTCCAAGACAATATTTCTTATGGACTCATCTTGATATTTTTCAATTTTCATTTTGGCCTCTTTTCTTTTTTACTTAATTTGCATTAGAATATATTACAAATACTTTGGAGGGTTGCCTATAGTATCATCTAGATCATAGGGATAAATGTCAAAATAGTCTAAAATTACTCTAATTACCATATTTTTACTATGGTATCTACCTTTCTAATTATGTTACCAACCTTATAAATCCCACCTTTATTGTGGTATATTCCTATTAGAATTTTTATTTCAGGTAACTCTTTGGTTACCTCTATTTCTTCACTAGATTTTGTCTCTTCTTCATTTCCTATTTTAGAGGACTCAGTCTCTAATTATGTCACTATGGTTTTCCCTTGGGACTTTGGTTTGAATACTTTTTTATTCTTATTCCCCTTAACTTATAGGTGTGGATATGAACTACAAACTCTTTTCCCTCTACTCATTTGTAAAAAAATTATCCCATTACTAGAGATGTTATAGGTGATCCCTCTTGATCCTTTGCAATCTAAATTTTTCTTTTAGTTCTTGGTAACAACCCTTCTCCAAGTTATTTATTTGTTTTTATCTATGAGTAAGGAGGAGTCCCTTTTTCCACCATCTATTATTCTCTGAAATCCTCCCTAGTGGTATAATCCTTAACCATGGATGTAGTTGTGTCCTCCTCTTCCTTTTCCTCTTCTTCCTAGAGTGTCTAAATGTATTACTTGTCTATATATTATTGAGGTTATAAAAGTACTAGTTTTAGGTTGAGATGCTTATAACTCTTATTAAGTGTTATCCTTGGGGGATCCTCTTATTCCTCCTCCTATTGGGATTCCAAACCTAGTTCATTAAAAACTTTTTGTACCTTAGGATATAGTGGTAGACCCATGGCTACAATAATGACAGCCTTGACTTGTTCATCACCAACCTCATAAGGTAGAGGAGGAAGGGGTACTAATTTTTTATTTTAGGGCTCAATGAAGATGTTATTTGCATCTATAGTGAATTGGACTTCTATGTAGTTTTTTTAGAATATTTATTTTGATATTTTGTATCTTCCTTCCACCATACTCCTAATCATCTTCTTTCATTACTGAAATTTTCTACTTGTTGTATTAAGGGGATATCCTTGAATGCATCTACTATTTGTGCTCCTATGGAGGAATCTAGACTCCATTCTACTTGCCCCTCATGCCCCAAAATATTGTGTGTGTATTACATGTCAATTAATAACAAAAGTGAACCATAAGAGAAATCATGAACAATTTTACCTTTCTTAAATTTTCATAGATTATTCAATAATTGTTCATGCAAGGTAGTAGTCAATTCGTATTACATTCCAAAGGAGACCATGTCATCTACTATGTATGCTATTTGTCATTGTTGGGTCATATTTTTTTATGTATTAAACCTTCCATGCAATGGCCTTTATTGTAAATTTGACCTTCATATCCTTCATGTTATGAATTAATAGCATTCAATTATTGACTTTTATTCCATTAAGTGTGGCCAAAATACTGGTACTCACATTTGTCTTGAGATCATATTTTTGTATTGAATGACCTTCATGTAGAAGGCATATAACTCTATAAATAACATTTGGTGTGATGTGGTATTATTGGTTGAGGTATAGAATATCTTCATGGGTTGTACTCAGTAACAACTTGGTTGTGTTTGTCATTGGGATAAAAAATATGAACTGACTCTGTGCATCCTATTTCAGATTTAGAATAACCCTATATGTCTTATAATCTAACTATTGGGATTGTAGATTAACTTGTATAATCATGCTTCTTTTTACCTCTAAAGTGGTATGATCAATTTTTTTCCAAATGTGTTTTGATGTATCTATATGTATCATCTAAATATTTGACAAGGGAGGCCCTAATGGATTCAATTTTTTGGCTTTGATGGAGTGCTTCTTGTATAGGGATTTCTTAATCTATTTACCCATAAAACCTTGAGGGATATTTATTATCATGTCTAATTAGTTTATAAATCATCTTTGAGTTGGGTGTGAATACTTTGCATGAGAAATAATTTTTTTAGAGTGTTGGTGCTTAAGTGATTTTATAAGTTTTGTTATTAGCGTACCCTCAATTTATAGCCTATATGTTCTATCTATTAATCATACTGAACAATTTTTAATGTAATTAATATCATTTATTATTTATGCCTAATCCTTGCTTTCACTTGCTTTGATGTGTAATCATCTATCTTATCTTCATTTATTTCATGTTTATCATTAGTGACATCATTATTTTAATAGCTTTTTCCCATGTGTAATTCTCACCATTCACTCATTTACATATTTAATTTATTTTAAATTATCTCACCTAAAATTTTGACTTATGGAGCACCAAACCTCGTAGATTATGCCTTATTAATCCTTATTTATTACCAAAATATTTCATTTCATTTTGTATTTGTGTCCTTAAATATTTTCTAAATTATGTATTTACGAAGAAAAAATTGAATTTATTTATTTTTATATTCCCATTTTTTCTTACTACCATCCATTTGTTTCTACAGTATTTTTGTATTATTCTCATTTCTATTTTACTATTGTTCATCTTTTTCTTATGCAAGTATGTTTTTCTCTTATTTCCATATTTTATGTTACTCGAACTAATAGTGAATTGGTTGTTATGTAAACCATAATATTTGCTTACGACTCTATATTTATTTCTTTTGTAGTTCTATATTTTTGTTACTTTTATTTATTATATATTTAAAAGTAATTTTGACTGTTATTATGCATACTTATACCCATGTAATTACTATCATATGTTTTTGGTTTTTAGCATCACATATGTTCTACTTCCTATCTTACTTATCTATCCACCAAGATTATTTTGGTAGCATGAATCACCCAAATACTTGGGTAATTGTTTTGTTGATACCACAATCATCTTATTCAACTTTTCTATTTGAGAAGATAGTGCCAACTTAGTGTGGAGTTGAAATGATCTATGATCATAAACTTAAGTGTCTGGTATATAAAATCTTAGTACCTTATACCAAAATTCACCCGACTGGAGGGACTATGTCACCTTGTTAATTTTCTCATATCTATTTTTACCACCCTCCACCATAGTTTTCAATGGTATAGGATTTTAGTCAAGATCAATTAACAAATATATGCCTTAATATACCTAATAATGTTCTAGCTCACTTACTCCTGAGTCTATAATATTTTCCACTATATAGGGTCCAAGCCATCTTATTTTGAGCTTGCCCATATTTTTATACTTACAATTGTATAACAACTTGTCCTAAATCTAATATTCTTTCATTTTTATATGTCTATCATGCCAATATTTTTGGAAACTTTTCTCTTGCATTTGGTTATACACTTTTATGAATATGTTATCATCTAATTTCTCTAATTCTATCAATCTTTCATGAATAGACTTTGTTTAATTCAATCTACATGTTACCACAAGTCTCAAGCTTAGTAATATATACTCCACTAATATTACCACTTCTAATCCATATACTATCTATAAATGACAATACTTTTTCAATTACTTATACGTAGTACAATAATCCCATAAGATTGTTGATAACTTGGTATCTTGATCCCGTATCTATGT
This sequence comes from Torreya grandis, assembly GCA_037957365.1. Lineage (NCBI taxonomy): Eukaryota > Viridiplantae > Streptophyta > Pinopsida > Cupressales > Taxaceae > Torreya > Torreya grandis. The sequence goes on from JARHVA010002185.1 coordinate 217,394, forward strand.
ATTGCATATTTTTGTTAATATTTTTTCCAGTACTTTGTTAAATGCTTCAACAGTTCCATTTACTTACAGGTGTTAAGGAGTGCTTCTATGATGCTAGATCAATAAGTGTTTTAGAAATTCTACAATAATTTTATTAATGAAGTATTTCCCCTTATCACTCATTATACTTAATGGACATCTAAAACTTGTAATTATATTTTAATTCAAAAAATTTACAGCTATCTTTATGGTGAAATATTTTATTGGAATAGATTTTTCTAACCTTGTTAGGTATTATGTGCAAATGATAATGAACCATGTGTTACTTTTTTGCCGTAGTTTGATGGGTCCTATAAAATCAAATTTCCATTTTTCAAATGGGGATACCACCAAAACTAGATGGAAAGGTATCTCATCTATAGAATTTGGCTTGCCCACCCTCTAACAGATATCACAACTTTTTATGTACTTATTGGCATCCTTAGAAAGTGATGACCACTATAGGCTTGCCAAAAATATTTTATTACCCATAGTTTCTTTGATGTTATGTCCTCATATAACTCCATCATGGGCATATTTTAAGATATTATGTCACTCATCTGGTAATACCACTTACATCATTTTTTATAAATAGTCATCAACTATTCCAATGCCAATAAACTTGGGTAGTTTATTATGTGAAACTTTTTTTATGTGGTGAGCTCTTCTTCTATGTGGTACTATATTTTCTAGTGTGGTGGTGATTTTCCATTTGTATGGTGTTTTTCTTATGTAACACACCTTTCACAATATATTTTATGGTTAATAATACATAAAATCTTAAATTTCATCTCTTTAATGTGTTTCTCTTTCTTCTTATTCCATTATCAATTCCCTTGGATCATTAGGATCTAGTTCCTCATCTATTCTTATAATTTTCTTAAAGGTGTGCACCCAAGAAAGGTCATCAAATACGCTATATTTATCTTCTAACCATATTTATTATGACCATGCCACTACCATCCCTACTTATAGAATAAAATGGACTACCAGTCATTTTATTTAAAATGTTATTTCCTCCTCTTTGGGATATAAGGATCCATTATAGTCAAAAAACCATTCTAAGTTCAATGATATAATATAATTGATATCATACATATCAATTAATTTAAAATCTACCTTCTTACTTATTCTCATAAATTCAACTTCAATTATTTATAAATTCCTAATCAGTGAGAGTGGGTAATATCACCCATGGTAAAATCATTTATCATTGCATGCAACTATGGTTTCCCTAGAAATTTCCATGTGCTCTATGGTAAGACATTTATAGCTACACCAAATCATAAGAGTGTTTTATTTATTTCTTGACCATTTATTTTGACATCCAATAGAATGAATTTTTTTTTCCATTTCTAGTTTATTCTAAATACATTTTTTGTGTTTCTATTTTTATTTTTCTACTCTTTGCACTCGATGTTTTGAGTAGATGCACAAAGCTGGGGGATTAAAAAAATGACACAACAAAAAACACAAAACTATTTTTGTAAATTGTGTATACCCTTTAAAAAAATAGAGAAAATGTGATGTAGGTTGGTCTTGATCCTAAAGGGCTTACACCCTTTTCAAATAAAATTAAATGGTGTACGCCCTTTGATTTAGATGTTTTTTTTAGGTGGTGGTTATTGTTTTAGGTACCAAATATTGAGTTAGTGTTTTTTTGTTTGTGGTTGTTTTTGTTTTAGGTAGAAAATATTTAGTTTAAGTTTACATTTAATTTTATATTCTTATACTTTAAATTTATTTTACTAAATATAATAAATTAGGGCCACTTTACATCTTCTAAAATCAATTCCATACTTGTAGGTGTTGCCATTTAAAAGCTAGTTTTTTAATATCCATTCTGGTCAATACTTCATTTTTAGAATTTTAGGATTGTAAACTGACCAAAATATTAGTCATTAAGCTCTAAGATCAAGTATGGATGACACTGGTCGATAAAGAGATAGCCATGTGTGTGTGTGTGTGTGTGAATTGGTCAAGATATAGATAGGATCTATTCTAATAAGGATGTAGCATATACATAATATGATGAGATGAAGCATGCATAAATGCAATGACTTGTCTTGAATGATAGTCTAACCCTTGATGAAAAACCAAAATGCTATTCCATTATCATATTCATGGTTTAGGTTAAATGTTAAGACCATTCTAAGTGGTGATATTCCCAAATTAGGGCCTTGTCATACTATGAGTATGCCATAGTCCCAAATACATTAAATTAAGGGATAGGATAAGAATGAGGCCCCTGCCATAAATATATAGGGGTACCATTCTAAAGTCCTTGACATGATCTCAATTCTATTTTTCCTAATAAGTTAAGGGAATTTTCTCCTACCTACTTCATCTATGCCAAGGATCAAGGCAAGGGAATATTTCATTTCTAATATTTAACTTTGCTTCACCCAATAACATATCAAAGGGAGCTTACCTTCCTGATAGATAGAAAGTAAGGAATGGCTATCAAAGGAATCTTTCCTTCCTAATATCTAGTTTTGATTTTTTTTGGATTAAGGCATGGCTATCTTTTTTTCTTCTAGTTTACTTCCAGACAGATATATTTTTTTCTTACCTACTTAGTTATTCCATTCTTGATAAATTAAGTAAAGTTTATTTATTGGTATATAGATTTTTTCTTTTCCTACCTACTTGTCATTTCTAGAATATATTTTTATATATCAAGGGAAGCTTGTTTCCCAATATATAACTTGCATATATTCTTTCCCTACCAAATTAGCTATGTCATACCTACTTAGTTAATGTTGTTGGTAAGCGAAGCTTGCATCCTGATAGATAGATTGAGAAAAAAAAATTGAATCATGAGACATATGTAATTTAGATCTATACCATTGAGTATACCCTACATAATTTACCTACTTGAATATGTCATTCCTACTTTACCTACTTGAGTATGCCCTACCCGATTGAATACCTAAGCCATATCTTGATCTTGAGTATGCCCTACCTAAACACCCAAGAATTATTTTGATCTTGAATATGCCCTGCCTAACTTATTGTACTTGAGTATACCCACATACTATGAACCTACTTGACTATTCCCTACCTATCTATGCTTTTTCCCCTACCTACTTGACTATACCTTACATACTTTAGTATATTCCCTACCCAATTGAATACTATAGCCATATATTAATCTTAAATACCCATATATAATCATGACCATATCTATCCTAGCCAATCCATATTTTAAATATGTGATACCATATTACATACCTAAGCCATATCTTGAAAGGAGATGAGGCATTATCATGCTTGAAAATCAATCGAGAAGGAATTACCATATCAATGGAAAAGGGTGAGGGGGAATTATCAAAGGATGCTTGGAAATTAGGATGAGAATTATAATCTATATAGATAAATGACATGGGAATTGATAAATCCATATATTGAAAGAATAAGGACATTCTAACCTATATAGAGAAAGGAGTGAATAGGGATGATTGGGAATTTTTTTTGAAGTTAGATATTATCCCTCGACTTCTCTAACCATCCCTAATAACTCCCTTAATAGCCATCATTATTCCTAATCATTCCCTAATTTACCCTCATAATATATAATCACTGATCCAAAACTTAGAATCTTTGGTTGAAAGATAATTCAAAAAACAAGAACAACACAATAAAAATAATGCTATCTCTAAGAAGAGATGTTTTATTCATCAAATTTACAGATCAAAACATATGATTATCTCTGAGAAGAGATGTATAATTTCCATTTTGGGTTACATATTCATTTATACATGTTTTGAAGGTAGGAGGATGTGGAAGGTCACCAATCTCAAGGGATATTAGGTGGTTCAACTTCCATGATTTACAACAATATAGAATTCAAGGAATTACTATTTTTAAAAACTTACTATTTTTAAATTACAATACCAAAATTGAAATTTGGGAAACATCTATTTATTTTTTAGGGTTCAAAACCCTCCAATCAAAGCTTTGTGCCATCTCCTGATGTTCCTCTCATTCTTAGATTTCCAAATGGTTCAAACGAGAAGTCAAACAGAGCTATGGTGCAAAAGTTATGGCTCCCAAAAGTTTTACCACCAATTTACATAGAACCAACACCCGAATTGTCACCTAAAATGTTGCTCAGATCAATCACTCCCTAACTATCCCTTATTGCCTCTCATCATCCCTAATAATTCCCTCATCAACCCTCATCATCCTTAATAACTCCCTCATTGACCCTCATCATCCCTCATCATACCTAATCACTCCCTAATTAGACCTCATCATCCCTTATCATCCCTATTCACTCCATAATTAGACCTCATTATCCCTCATCATCCTTAATCACTCCCTCATTAGCCCTCAACATCCTTAATTACCACCTTATTGGACCTCATCATCCTTTATCATCCCTAGTCACTCTCCCTTCAACCCTAATCACTCCCTTATAATCCATCATCATCCCCCGTTATCCCTAATCACTCCCTTATATACCATCATCATCCCTAATCATACCTAGTCACTCCCTCATCATCCCCAATCATCCCTAATTTCTCCCTCATTATCTTTAATCATACTTTCATCATTCATAATCATCCCTAATCACTTCCTCATTTTACCTAATTATCACTCATCATCCTTAATCACTCATTCATCAAAATCCATCATCCCTTATCATCCTTAATTACTCCCTCATCAGGCCTCATCATACCTCATCATACCTAGTCACACCTTCATTGACCCTCATTATAGTTCATTATCCATAATCACTCCCTTATTGGCTCTCATCATCCCTAATCATTCCCTCATCATCCCTCATCATACCTAATAACTCCATAATCATTTTTCATCATCCCTAATCACTAACTCTTTATCCCTCTTCCTTAATCACTCCCAAATTGGGTTTTGAGTTTTGAATTTTGGGTCTAGGGTTTTGGGTTTTGGATATACTAAATTGTTTCTAGATAGAGGGAATTATTTTTGCATTATTTATCATCATAATTAATCACTCCTTAATTAACAATCATTATCCCTCGTCATCCTTCATCAATCCCTCATCATCCCTAGTCACTCTCTCATAATCAATCTTCATCCGTAATCCTTGTATCTCATCGTGTTTAAGAACTCATCATTGACTTTTACCATCCCAAATTTTACTCAATCAAACAAGGATAATATATTATGTCAAATAAATTTTATCATTATGGACCTTATGATTTGGGGTTTAGGGGATTGAGATTTATGGGGTTTAGGGTTTATATTTTATCACTCAAGTTTTAGTATTTTAGGGTTTTATAACTCAAGTTTTAGTATTTTAGGGTTTTATGATTAGACTTTTTAATAGTTTTTTAGATCAAGGTTTAGATTAATAAATATATTAAGTTTTTTTATAAATCATTTGTTTAGTCTTAGTGTTCATAAGATATGGTTAGATTACCATGGAATTAGTATATGTGAGACTCACATTTATATTAAAATCATCACTAATCATCCTTAATCCTTGTCCCTCTTCATCCCTAAACACTCACTCAATTAATCTTACCATCCCAAATTTTAATCAATCAAATAAGGCTCAAATATTATGTCTAATGAATTTTATCATTATGGAACTAAGTCTTTAAGATTTAAGGGATTGATATTTATGAGGTTTAGGTTTTATATTTTAGTTCATAGGTTTTAGGATTTTAGGGTTTTATGATTATACTTTTTCATAGTTTTTTAGATTAGGGTTTAGGGTTTAGGGCAAGAAATGTAATAAGATTTTTTTATAAATCATTTTTTTAGTCTTAGTTTTCACAATATATGGTTGGCCTATAGTGTAATTAGTATATGTGAGACATGCATTTATAGTAAATATACTATTCTAATAAATGAAACCAAACTTGAAAACTTAGAAGATATATAAAATATTATAGAGAGAAAATATTTTAGTTACCATGGGTAGAGGGTTTGTGTTTTTTCCATAGATTTTATGCCAATACACTATATCTTCATCATTATATTTGTATTTAGAAATGAAATCAACTATAAACTTATTTTGAATTAGTGGATTAAAATCCTTCAACATAGTAGTAAGGTATCTCTTTCCCAAGTCAAAATTCTTCTTCTTAGAATCAAAAGTAGTAAAGAACAGATGGAAGATAATGGGGAATAAAAAAAGTGGACAAAAGAAAAAACACAAAAAAATATTTTTAAAGGATGTATGCCCTTTTTAAAATAAATGTAATAAGTATAGTTTCCATGGGTCATTAATGCAAAGTTGAAACCTCAAGAATTATTAACTCTTAGCTTCTCTCTCTTTCAAATGTAAGACACACAATCAAAAAAAGATCATATCCTAGTTATGAAATCATGAGACACATAGTCACAAAAGTCTCTCATCCTAGTTCTCTAAGGCTCTTGAAATAGGACCCAGAGATATAATCCAAAATTAAAAAAATCTCCAAACTCTAATGTGTAATGATGCACAAATTATTCCCAACCCTATATAAATTTGAGATGAGTAGATATACCCTATAATTTTAAAACCACTCCTACCCACTTGGGCCTTACAAAACCATATTTTTGTTAGTTTAGTTTATAATCATACTCAATATTGTTAATCCTTGATGTAAACTCAAAGATGATTACCCTACTTAGGGAAAAATTCATAGTTATGTTCAACTCATTAGTCCCATGCTTTTAAATTCCTCCTTTGCACTTGAAACATAGGGTACCAAGGTTTCAACCTCTACATATGAAATTTTTGGCCATCCCTTTCAAGTCTACCTTCTATTTCAAGGCAATACCCTCAACTAGTATTCTCATTGCCACAACCCACTCCCATTCACTCCTCCACTTGACCATTTTAATAAATTCAAGAAAAATAACATACATTATAGAGACCACACCATAGAAAAATCAAGATATTATTTATATAAAAATAAATTTCTACCAAATACTAGATTAGAACAAACTTTACCAATGACGGAGTGATAATGGATGATGAGGGAGTGATTAAGTATGATGAGGGCCAATGGAGGAATGATTAGGGATAATGAGGGATGAGAATGGATGAGGAGGGAGTGATCAGGGATGATTAAGGATGATGAGGGTTGATGAGGGAGTGAATAGGGATAATGAGAGATAATTAAAAATGATAAAGGATTGACTAACGGTGATTATAAATGTTGATGGCTAATGAGGGAGTTATTAGGTATGATGAGGCATGGTGAGGGATGATGAGAGTGTGATTAGGGATGATGGGGGATGATGAGAGAGTGATTAGGTATGATTAGGGATGATAAAGGTCAATGAGGGAGTATTTAGGGATGATTAGTGATAATGAGAGATGATCAAGGATAATGAGGGAGTGACTATATATGATAAGGGTTAATAAGGAAGTGATTAGAGATAATGAGGGATGATGACAATGAATGAGGGAGTGAGTAGGGATAATGAGGGATAATGAGGGTTGATGAGGGAGTGATTAGGGATGATAAGGGAACATGAGGGTTGATTAGGGAGTAATTAGGGATGTTGAAGGATAAAGTGGGTTAATGATGGAGTATCTTATATGAATTTAAAATAATATAAGATGACTTTATTATATGCTACTTTGGAATAATGCGTCAGATTTAACTTTAAGAATGCATAGATTGATCCATCAATTTGACATTTATTTCAAAGTGAATGGTATCTTTTTAGGATGAATTTTGAATGGTGTTTTGATTCATAATTTTATGAATGGAGTGTATTATGGTGACTAACTACATTCATGTCTGGTATAAGTTAGTGTATCATAACTATAGGTAGATGCCATGTATGAGTGACTGCATACATATATATAGTAATAGGTATGCAGTAAATGGCATGTATGAGTGATCGTACGATGACTATAGGTATGTTATAGGTTTAATGATACAAGGTAGTCATTTATGTATATTTATATACCCATTTATTGAAAATCCCACAAATTATTTAGGAATATGCCTTCAAGCTTGGGTATTCAATCAGGTAGGGCATACTCAAGTAGGTAAAGTAGGTAGGGCATACTCAATTAGGTAAAATAGGGGGAATACTCAATGGTATATATCTATTACATATGTAACATGATTTTAAATTTAGTTTATCATTATATCTTCTAATATTTAAATTTTTAAAACTAAATACTAATCAGAATGGATTTTGAAAAACTAATTTCTAAATGGTAACTCCTACAACTTTGGAATCGATTTCATAAGATGCAGAGTGGCCCTAATTTGTTATATTTAGTAAAATAAGTTTGAAGTATGAGAATATAAAATGTAATATAAATTAAATGTTAACTTACATTTATTTTACTAAATATTTACTCTCACTAATAGAGCCTCTTGTAACTCAAACCTAGCTTACTCTTACTAACAATAGCCTAAACTCACTAAAAACTAAATATATATTGTCACTAACCTTTCATTGTAAAAAAATGTACTTCAAAGGGTATGCACCCTTTCAAAATTTTAGCCTTTTAATTTTACACTTTCCTTCCAAAATTTCTTTGGGTAAAGGCTTGGGAAGGTTTGAACCTAGCCTAAAATCAACCATGGAGCAACCCATGTAGTTTTAAGGAATTTTAGGAGTATTTTTCATCTTTATCAACACATTTGATCAAGAAAATTTTATTATTATTATTTTTAAATTATATGGGTTTGTAGAGGGGAAAGCATTATTTTTAAAATTATAATTTTTTAATTTTAAACTATTATTTTTAATTATTACTTGATTTCTACACAACTTACCTCATTATAGACCATATATATCATTAAAAATATGTTTATGACTTTTTAAAAATTAATAAAAAGTTTATAAAACTTATATATCAATGATATAAATATCATTTATTATGATTTTAAAAAAATAAAAAATTATTTTCATGAAATCAGGTCAAAAATTTGTGTTCATACACTTTCAGTTCCAATTTTATAGTTATCTTGATTTGTAAAATTATATATATGTATGTATATATATATATAATTAAATAAAAAATATTCTTAACAATCTTTGACATTTCTTCTATTCATATATAAAATTTAATTCACCAATTCATTCGTTTACTAAAAAAAATTGTGTTCATACACATGTAATCTCCTTATCTTTTCAAAAGAAAGTCTCAAGCCATTGTCATAAATGCATCCATTCAGACACTTTTATCATCTAGGTATTCAAAAAATATATCTATTTAGAAACTACATTCAAAATTTCATAATTCATTTTCTAGCATCATTGTCAAATTCATTTTACATATGTCTCCAAAATTATCTCAAAGTTCAACAATTTTTATTTTAAAAATAAAGTGTTACTTTAAGCCCCCCTTTTGTCCCCCGTTATCCTGCATCTACCCTTCCCTCTCTTGTTTATTCTAATATTTACAAAATTGAGTGAGATTAGTTAGTATGTCTTGTTTATTTATTATTCACATTATTATTGTAAGGTCCCTGACCTCATCATCATCAAAATAATTCAATTTATGTTGATCCTTCTCTTGTTTTTATATTATTAATCTACTGATTTGATCTACAGTGTGATCATGTTTGTAGATATCAAGTTTCTCACCTTCAACCTTGATGTCTGATTTTATATTATAATTAGTGGTTATTTATTTACATTTCATTATCTTTTATCACTTCTGGTAGTTGTTGTTAGTTGAGGTTGTGTATCATTATTCATGATTTGTAGAGCCTTCTTTTGCAACCTCTCCTTTTGTCTTTTTATTTTTTCTTTAGACTATTAAATTTATTTTGGCATTGTAATTCTTTGGGATGAACTTATATCTTCTATTTTTTCTCTTCCACATTTCTATGATGAACTTAATTTCACCACCCTTTCATAACTTATGCTTTTGGCATTTTCCTAAGATGATTAACCCCTTTCCTGGAGGAGAGTCTTCTAGTTAATTTATTTTTATTCTACCATTTTTATATAATTGTGCCACTTTGGGGCATAAAAATGAATCACGTGTACCTTATTCATGGAAGAATACAAAATCCATTTATGGTTCTTCATCATAGTTTCTATAAATATGCCCCACCTTGTGCATTTGTAACACATTCATGAGGATCTCTCTTGATTTTATCCCTGGTTATAATTTTGATTATATCTTTTTTGCCTTGTTAATTTCCCCTTCCATAATATCCTCCTCTATAGCCACCCTAGTTATCTCTTCTATACCTTCCCTGGTTGTTATTATAATAATGGGGTTGGGTGATTTAAATTGGTATATGGGTTGGATATTTTTGATAAGGGTGAGATACACTCGCATTGTTCAGTGGTAATTATGATAATGACATTTGTTGTATTATTGTTGTTCTTCTCTGAATTGTGTTCTAGATGTCTACAAATGCATAAATAGTGGGGAAGTTATGATTATAGTGATTAAATAACCCATAATTAGTGTATTGCATTATTTTATTTGTAAGGGTGCCACTTTCATTATAGGTCATAAGTATGGTGGATGTTGATCATTCACTCTACATATTATGAAATACATCCTTTGAACATATATGGCTTATTGAGATGGTGGAGTCATTAATTGGTGATTGTCATAATCATACTACTAATGATCCTTTTTCTGTCACTATGGGGGCATTGTTATGCCCTTAACCTATAGTGCATCTATGGATATGTGTGGTTGACTTGTGGCTTACATAACTTCATATTATCTTATTACATTTCTCAATGTTCTTAGTATGGTCAGCTTATGGAATAATAATGGCTAAGTAGAGTATGTATAGGAGATAGTGGTTAGTCTTTTATCATCATATTATGAATTATTTTCTTATTGCATTATTATGGAGGTTGCTCCCTCAAAGTAGCTCAATCATAATATTCAACTATTTTACCCTTTCACCAATTGATGTTATGGATCTACTTATTCTATTCTTAGTATTGTGATATATAATTCTATTATTAAGAATAATCTAAGAAATTTTTACAAGTGGTATTAGAGCTTCTATTTGGTCAAGTTTCTATGACATAGTTATTTCAGATCTGGCATCCTATGTGTTAGAAGGTTGGAAAAACATAACTTGTGATCTAGGACAAATTGAATTTTTTTGTCTCTATATTTTTGTTTGTGAGGTTTTTTAAAAAAAAACAAAAAAAACTATCAATCAAAAAATTCTGGAAATCATTTTACCTTGTGAAAATTAGTAGTCATTAGATTCATCTTAGTGAGATGATCACAATAATATATTCTACTGTTACACTTTTTTTGGTTAAATTTTTCTCACTTATGCACATTAATAGTCATTACATTCATCTTGTGAGGCAATCATAATAGTGTCATATGTTGATTAATTTTTTTAAGGTTGTAACCTTCCTAGTATTTATCCATCCTGGGCCTAACACTCATGGTCATGGGAAAGTGCAATAAATGCCTAAAACTCTTCAAAAATATGACATGGAGTCAGAAACTTATGATCTTAGTATTTTAAAGGTAGTTCAAAATCTCAAGTTAGAGTTACATGGCATGGTGTAGAAATATGATCTTGATATTGTTAAAGGGGATCTCATAGGGCTGAGAGGGTACCGAAATGGCTTATGGAATCAATTTCAACAAATCATTGGGTAATTGGCTAACTTTTCATTTCAATAATTACAAAATAACCCTCCACCACTCTAGTTTGGTTCTCCTCCTCCAAACAATCACAATGCCAACCATGGTATGAAGTCATTGTTGCCAAAAATAGAATTGCACAAGTTTGATGGTAATATTCCAATCACATGGATTATCCAAATTGAACATTTATTTGATCTACATCAGACTCCCTATTCACAAAATGTGGTCATGGCCTCTCTATATGTGGAACTTGAGTAGTTCAATTTGTATCATTATTTGTTTGCCCAAAAGAAAAAGAAGGATGTCTTAGTTTCATGGTCAATATTTTGTGAGGAGTTGTAAATACACTATCACAACAATGTATCTAAAAACTACTTCAAATATATAGATAAGTTTCACCAAACTAGGATTGTAAAGGATTACATTCATTAATTTCAAAATCTCTCCTTACATGTGGTAGATATCACTAAGGAAAATCTTTATGACCTATTTTCAAGTGGCATCAAAGATAACATCTAATTAGAGGTTTGTATTTTTCATCCTAGTAATGTATCTAAATCCATACCAAGGGCACACCTAGTTAAGGAAAAATATTTGATCAAATGAATACCTTTCACTAATGTTCATGAACGCACCTTTTTAGCACCATCATTTTTTTAGCCTACCTGATTGATACCTCAAAAAATTAAAGAAAATCATGTAAAAGATTTGTGTTTTGGCTATGATAACAAATGGAGTAAGGGATGTTGATGCACTAAAAAGAATTTATTTTAAATTGAAGGTGCCAATGAGGAGGAAGAAGATGATAAGGATTCAAGGGTAGGTTTAGAATAACATGAGGATGAATATGAAGTTTCTCAACTTACTATTTCTTGTCATGCACTTCTAGAAATTAATACTCCTCAAAATCTTAAGGTGGTGGATTTCCTAAAAAAACATAAGGTGAATATGTTAATTGACTCTAAAAGTACATATAAATTCATCAACAGTTAAGCCGATAACTAATTTAAACTATTTCATTTACCTAGCTCTAAAATTTTAGGTCATGATTATAGATGGTGGTACTGTCAAATATTCTGGTAAATGCCATAGCATTAATATTACTATGGGAAACTAATTTTTATATTCCTCTATGTTTTTTATTCCCATGGGAAGAGATGACATTATTTTGGGAGTGTAGTGGCTCACCACTTTTGGCACTAGTGAGATGAATTTACAAGAACTATTTATGAGATTCTATTCAAAAGGGCAAAACCTTTGAACTACATAGATTATGAGCTAAATCTCCACAACTGGTTAGTTACCATCAGATGATAGAGATTATTAGAAAAGGTGTTGAGGAATTTGTGGCATGCTTATTTCCATAGAGGTTTAACCAATTGAGGATTCTACACATCCCAATTTATGTAGGGTGTTAGATGACCATTATGTGGTTTTTAGTGACATGCCAAAAGGACTTCCTCTAAGTTGCATGCATGATCATGTCATCAATATCATTCTAAGAATTACACCACCCAACATCAAACCTTACAAGTATCCCTATGCTTAGAAGAGTGAAATTGAAAAGATGGTACAAGATATGTTGGAGGTATAAATCATCTAACATAGTCAAATTGAATATTCTTTCCCTATGGTCATGGTATGGAAGAAGGATGACACTTGGAGGATGTGACCAAGCTATAGACAAATTAATAAATACGCCATCAAAGATAGGTATTGTATTCTAGTAATTGATGATTTTCTAAATGAATTACATGTTGTTTATTTTAACAAGTTAGACCTTCATTCTAGGTATCATCAGATTTGAATTCACATTGAGGACATAATTAAAATAGATTTTAGAACTCATGAAGGCCATTATGAATTTATGGGCATGCCTATTAGACTCATAAATGCACCTTCTACATTTCAAATTTTGATGAATAATATTTTTAGGCAATTTTTGAGAAAGTTTGTATTGGTGTTTTTTGATGATATCCTCATCTATATCAAAATTTATGACAACCATTTGAAGCATGCAAAATAGGTACTTTCAATTATGGAATAATATTAGCTTTATGACAAACCTTCCAAATGTTATTTTGATGTCCAAGAGGTGGAATAATTAGGTCATATTTTTTCACATGAAGGAGTGAAATTTGATCTTAAAAAAATCCAAGTGATGATGGAGTGGCAGGTTTTCAAGACCCTGAAGAACCTCCAAGGATTTATGGGGCTAACTGGTTATTATCATAAGTTTGTCAAAAATTATGGTAGCTTTACATCCCTACTCACTATTTATTGAATAAAAATTCCTTTAAATGGACTAATTTAGCTACCAAAGTATTTTAATAGTTGAAAACTGCTATGTGCACAACTCCAATTTTGGCTACTCCAAATTTTTCAAAAATTTTTGTTATGGAGTGTGAAATATCAGGATATGGCATGGGAGTTATACTCATGGAAGAATATAGACCAATATCATTTGAAATTCTCTAAGTAAAGGGACAAAATGGGCTCAAACCAATCTATGAGAAAGAGATTATGGTTATTGTACATGTAATCAAACAATGCATACCTTATTTGATGGGTCATCACTTTTAATCAAAGACTAATCATTATATCCTCAAATATTTTATGAAACAAGGATTGTCATCAAAAGAAAAAAAATGGGTTACTATAAATTTAGGCTATGATTCTTAAATATTATATGATAAATAAAAAGAGAATGTGGTGTTAGATGCACTATCCAATAGGGATGAATCAGTTGAGGCATTATTATGTGCAATGACTATATGGTAAGTAAATTGGCTAGATGAAGCAAGATCAGAATGAAAGAATGACAATGTTACCCATAATTTGATTCAAAATCTTCAACAAGGTTCTGGGGGAGATAAAATTTTGACATGGAATGGGAATGCATTATGGTATAAAGACATATTATTCCTTCGTAAGTATTCTATCTTTAAAACAAAAATCCTTTAGGGACTTCATCCATATCCACTAGAAGGTCACTCAATATTTTTGAAAACCATCATAGAATCAAGTAATTTTTTTGGGGAAGGACTCAAGGGGGATGTCAAGATATATGTGGTTGAATGCATGGTATGTCAATAGAATAAAGGTGAAACCATTAAGATTCTAGGGCTTTTTTAGCCTTTCTCCATCCCTAGCCAGCATTGGGAGGAGGTTTTCATGGATTTAATTATTAGGTTACCATGATCTGAGGGTAAAAATGTTATCATGGTAGTTGTAGATTGACTCACCAAGTATGCTCATTTTTTTCCCTTATCACAACCATTGTTTTCTAGTATAGTAGCTTTTGATTTTCTCAATAAAGTTTAGAAATTACATGGTACTCCAAAGATCATTATAAGTGATCGAGATCCCATATTTACTAGTAATTTTTGAATTAAATTATTTGCATATTTGGGCACCCATTTGGCTCATAGATCATCCTATCATAATTAATTTGATGGAAAAATAGAGGTATTTAAATGTATAGATGAATATCTTCATGGTTTTGTTTCCAACAAATAATATAAATGGGTTTATTGGCTACCACTCGATGAATGGTGGTATACCACTTCTTTTCACACTTCTTTTAACATGTCTCCCTTTATAGAATTGTATGGGTATCAACTCCCATCCATCACTTCTTCCTTGATGATGCATCCCAAGGTTTGATCTATTGAGGAACACATTAATCATCAATAAGATCTACTAGTGAGTTTAAGAGAAAATTTAACAATGGCATAAAATAAAATGAAATAACAAGTAGATCAACATTATAGTGAGAGCCATTTTGACATAGGTAACTGGATATTTGTGTGTTTATAGCCATATAAGAATATGTATTTAAAATAGTATAAAAAGTATAATAAACTATCACCTAAGTATTATGACACTTATAAGATCTTGTAGAAAATTGGTAGTGTGTCTTACAAACTAGAATTTCCCCCATCCACTCGCATACATCTATTTTTCCATGTATCTTGCCTAAAGAAGGTAATTAGACACAGAGTTTCAACTCAAAATGAGTTACCATAATTTGATGAGTAATTATGAGTCATTCTATATCCTAAAGAGGTCCTTCACAATGCACTAATCAAATGCAAACTAGAGAGATTAAGGAGTATTTCATCAAATGGAAGAACATACATTCTGACAATAAAACATGGGAGGACGAAGCATTCCTATAAAAACATCTTAGTTTAATTCAATGTTATTCTAAAGGGGAAGGGCATGCTATGACCTTAACCTATAGTGTGTCTAGGGATATGTGTGGTTGACTTGTGGCTTAAATACATTAATATTATCTTATTCCATTTCTCAATGCTATTAGTATGGTTGGCCTATGGAATAACCATGGATAAGTAGAGTATATATATGAGGTAATGGTTAGGATTTTATCATCATATTATGAATTATGTTCTTATTATATTGTTTTGGAGTTTTCTCCCTCAAAGTGGCTTAGTAATAATATTCAAGTATTCTACTCTTTCACCAATTGGTGTTGTGGATCATTTTATTCTATTCTTAATTATACGATATATAATTTTATTATTGCAAATCATATAAGTAATTTAATTATAGGCATTTTATCCTTGAATGCCCTTTCATACAAAAAGTGGCATGCCAAATTTTTGCCTATGGTAGTGGTTATATATTGTGTGATACCACTTAATCATCTCTCTTCATCTATATTTCATGTTTTAGTCTTAATTATTCCAACTCCAAATATAACATTTAACATTGTCTTTTAATGAAGTATTTGATCTCTTCTCTAAGATCATGCTTCAAGCATTCACATTATTTCTAATGTTTCCACTCTAAAACATGGGATTAATCTAGATATAAACCATTCTATTATTTATTTTTCATTCAAATATTCTTCTAACTTTGACACTATTGATTTAAAGCTTTGATCATAATCCTTGACATCCTTTTCTTCCTTTTGAATTATTTATTTCATCTTATTGATGTTTTCCATTAGTATGTCTAGATAGTGAAAATCACCTTTAAATTTTTTTTGGATATTTGCTCATGCAGTGGCGTATCCAAAGTAATTTTTCATATACTATTTTAGTGTATCATCCCTTAGTGTTCTAAAAAAATTAAATAACATAACTCTTTTATCAGTAATGTCATGGCTCCTCTAGTATGAAACCAATACAAATAAATGTTCCTCTACATCTTTCATGTCTTTGAAAAATAGTGGCAAGTTCATCCTATTCTATGCCATCTTAGTGTCCTAGGTTGGTTAGGAATCCAAATGCTAGGATTGTTACTACTCTTTGCCTGATTACCTGAAGTACTAGTGAAATTATATTATTGTTTATGTAACTATTAATCTACCTATTCTTGTTATGTCCTTTATATCTTTTTAATTATGTTTTAAAGTATATTTTTCCTTTTACTTCCGCATAAGTACTTATAAAGTCCTTTCTTTTCTCAATCTTTTCTTTATGGTTTTGATATATATTTTCTACTTATTTACCAATTTAAATATCTCTGTCTTAAATATAGATTTACATGTCTATTGTGAAGTGGCATGGGGGATGAAAATTGGTCCAAAAGGTTCATTTCCTATTGAGGTCGCTTAGATTAGGGTTTGGATGGGCCATATCACTTCAAATCTATTCTTCCACATATTATATCTATAATTAAACTTATTCTCTAATATTTTCATTAATTAATACTTTTTATCTTAACTTATCTTCTTCCTTATCTATATTATGTATTTCTTAACTATGACTACTAACACTTATCTCAACTTCATCTTTTACCTAAAGGTTCATACCTCTTTCTTCCTCTATTTATTCTTCTATATTATTTGTAACACTTTCCTCTTGATTAATTACTATCATACTTCCATATATTGATAAAATTTCCTCCCTCAATTCCACTATGTAATTAACATCTCCTATTTTCATCATCATCTCCTCACTTCTACTATTGTCTAGACCTCATCCACTCTAGGCCAAACTTCTAGTGACCAGTTGGTCTTCCATACCCATAGTTTGGAATAGTTTGGTTGTTGTAAATAGTATGAATAAATATATTAATCCTTGTTTCATGTCATTCATCACCTTCTATGGGGTATGATATAAAAAAAATTCTATTCTACTTCTTTCATTTGCCTCATTTACAATTTCAATATTAGGATATCCACTGACATAGGCCAGATCATATTCTTTCCTATTTTACTTCCATAATTTTTTCTTCTCTTTTATTTTTTGTATCTCTTTCTTTATTTTTGACTAAATTCTCTCATTCTTCATTTGATTTATCATATCCTCATTCACAATTTATCTCTTAACTATTTTTAATTTAACTTCCTAAAAAAATATCCTTCTAATGTAGTTATATTAATTTTAATTTATATTTATGTTCCTATCCCTCTACATCTTATTTAACCTCCCCCAACTATTTTAGATCAAATATTTTGATTAATCACATTTTTTTAGGATCCCCCTTCTTTTTGCATGCCATCCCTTAGGTGTATGGCCCTAAAGGAACTATTTACCTTCTTTTACTAACCCCCACTCCAAAAAACTCTTTTGGATGAGGAACAATAACTTGTTAAAGAATCATTGCCTTTACCCCTCAACAAATTCAGCTTTCTTAGGGTCGAAGCTTGTCCAACCTTGTATATTCTAGATTATGATAAATGAGTCTATTATTATCTCAAACCATTGATTGATAGCATATGTTAATTATGTATTAATGATTTAGAGTGTGTTTAACTTATCCATAGTCCACTAAATAGGTATTTTAATGTGAATGTGACAACCTTTTGTGTCTTTGGCTTACCACAGTATCTAAAGTCACAACAATTGTGCGAAATTGACCTAGGATTATTATTTTTATGGTTTAAAAAATGGTGATTTCACTTTTAATAGTGTTTTACCTATTCTATAAACTTCTGCATGAATTTAATTTAGTGTTTATTCCTACCACTCTTCTATTTCTATTAAAATGGGCTTCTAAAACTCTAAGGGATACTTTTCCCTAGACATTAGTCTATTAAATTTTGTGTGGTGCCACCAAATGTTGACATAAAATATGAATTGGTTAGCTACATATATTTTTATGTTAAAAAGAGGTTGAATTTAGTTATATTAATGTATTTTAAGGGTCGGTATTGATTACAATCCTTAACATTCATTAGAAAATGCTTACATTTTATGTAACTAAAACATAATAAATAGAACATAGTATTTCCTACTTTAAATTTGTTATTTTATATGTATTTATTATAACTGCTAGATATAATTGTTCCATACTATTTACTCTATACTATCTTAGGTAATTACATGAGTTATTTTGCTTTGTAACCTCTTATGATTCCTATTTGTATCTTATATGTTCTTTATGCTATCTTTAATATATTACAATGTTGTGGTATAAATACCAAGCCAATACAATAAAAATAAATGGTCATGTCTATGTGAGATATGCCCTTTATCCAATTTGGTCATCCTTTGTCTCCATGAAAGCCTTATTTCTTACCACAACACCTAGTTGGTAAGATCCTCTATTTTATTGACCTGGAAAAGTGTTATATTGTTGGAGTAATATAATCAAATATGTAGTACCTATAGTTTGGTCCTTACTTTGTTGAGAACCATGCTAATAGAGGTTCTATGATTTATCAATCTAATCAATAAAATCATTCAATCCTCTTACATATCAGTTCTTGGAATACTTTTTAATCAACATTACTGAAAAGGTATCCAATGCCCAAATTTTAAAAATAAAACAAGGAACCAATTAACCTATCAATGAATATTTTGATGAGTGTTGTCAATATCTTCATTTAGATAAACCCAACTTGGTTGATTTCATATCAAACTAGATCGAGTGTCCAATGACAATCAATAGTAGGGTGTCAAAAATAATAACCAATAATTGTCTTTTTGGAGGAAGTTGTGGATCATTTATCCCTAAAGGTCTATTTTGGTTTCTTAAATGAATTCTACCCTATTGTTCAATAAATAAACACACTTTGTATAATTTAAAATGCTAAAAAGTAAACACACTTAGGAATAAATACACTTTTTGTAAAGGAAATTACTTTGGAAATAAACACACTTTCTGTAAAGGAAAACACACATTAATCAATTGGAATTGTGATTTGAATGATATGCTTAAAATAGAAATGTTGAAATCAAAGATACAGAAAGTAATTTGAAATAAGAACACATGTACATATACCTATAGGGTAGATTAAAGCATACATTTAACTTAAATATTAAAAAGATTAAGTATTAATAATACAAAACATAAAATACCACATGTAATATCATATTTCCTTGATTAAGCAAACCCTTTTTTTCCCTTAGAAAATGATATAATTAAACACTTAAGTCTTTAGAAAAATCAAATATTCATTAACTTTTGAAATGATTACAATCTAAAAAATATGTCAACAACTGTGCTTAATCAGATGCTTCTTACTTATATTATACTTTTCTCTCTATATATTAACATTAATACATTGTTTATATATCATAATGCTTTTATAACAGCTGATCTAAAACAACTAATCTCTTAAAAGATTGATATTAGAATCTTTCTTATTTACAAAATAGAAAAAGTTTACAATTATCTTCCACATTTCAAGGCAAAACATTGGAAGAGATGGTGTAGGTGCACATGTAGTCTTAAATTAGTTACAATATCTTACAATTATAATCTTATATAATATAATAACCAATCTTACATAATATCTATAATGATGTTCTTGTAAAACCTTGTTATAAATATTTTGTATATAAATAGGAATACTATCTTTGGTAAGTTTCTATATGAACTTGGAATTACCCCAAAGATATATTGGAAGATACTTGATCAGGTATGCATGATATGTCCATGAGTGTATGGCCTCCAAAATGTCTTCCAATGAGCTTTGTGACTGATCTATGTAACTCCAAAGCTAGAATAATGAACTTCAAAGTCAACTTGATGGACTCCAAAGCCATCCTAATGGATTCCATAGTCAACTTAAAAGATTCCACATCTATACTAGGATGATCATTAGTGGGATGAATTGGTCTTCAGGGATCTATGCATTTTTTTAAGACCATAATATTTGGTCCTGGTGCATTTATACAATATATACATATAAAACTAATGGCTTTTCATGAAAAGGGTTAGAACTAAGTGGTGAAATTAAGAAAATTTGTCCCACACATACTAATAAAGATAAAAGTATTCATTTTATAACTTAAATTAGAAACAAGTTATAAAATGCACATTCAAACCCATTACAATGAAGATTATTAGGGGATAAATAGGGTCATTACTTGGATATAATGAACCGTTATATGGAATCATCATTCCCCCAAACTTTACTTCTTACAATTCCTCTTGCAAGATAATCTCTTCACCACTCATGATTAAGCACTTGCTTTCCAAATTCTGATTGAGATAATAGACATCATAATATGTGTTCTATTTTTTCTCCATTAGATCAACAAACTATTTATGTCTCTGAACTAGTGCTCTCCATTTTTTAAACTACTCAAAAAACTATTGTTCCACATTCTACCATGGAGACATAGGGATAAGGATGAGTGGAGGTATGAATATCATACCTATCCACTCTTATCCATACATGTGATTGAATTGTTGAATCATCTTAACAATAGCCCTAGCTCTTTTAAAACATCATATAAGGTTGGTGAGATAAATCACCTCTCTTATCTTTGATGGGATATTCAAAGTGTACCACCTTCTATCATAGGCAGTTGATGCTTCATTGAAATAGTGTTGCATATATTCCTCAAAATATGTGATACTATTCTGTAGAACTTGTGGATAGTGTTCCTTGAATGTTGATTGGTATACAAGGCTTCTAAATTGTATAATTTTTTCCTCTACAATAGGAAATTGAGATTTTATGCAAAGGATAATAGTTTTTGCTTTCTCAAAATATTCATCAATTCTTTTGCTTGATGCAATTTGGTTTTATAGGGTATAAATGTAAGCTTTAAACTAGGATTCTCTTAAAAATAGGTTGATCTAGAAAGAAGAAATGATCCAAGAGAAGGCTACATAAATATAATTCACATAATGTTAGATTATATTATAGGGTGATTAATTCACCATAAAATATTATTATTGTATTTTTTATTATTTTTATACCTGTATGTTTATTCTATGATATTTGTTATCTTTCCATCTTATTTATTAGGAGGTTTTTTGGGCTATCTTCAAGGCTATATAATAGCCTATGTATTATTTTCATAACTAGCTAAATCTAATATTATTCTTGCATTATCATTTAGTATTAGTGCATTAGATCTCAGAACCTTGAAGCACAAGGGAGATTTCATAAGGATAAAATAGGAAATGAAGGCCCAAGGTACTATATCTTTCCAAACTTTTATTCTTCTATATCAAACCTCTGACATAGGTCATACCATACCATATTGCTCCATCCTCAGTGAAGACTCATCAATGTCATAGTAGCCCCATCTATGCCAATAAAATGTTATTTCTTATATAGATTCCTCATTCAACAAGATGTTAAAATTTGTAACATTGTTACATGCTACATAAAATCCATGTTATTGTGCAATCATAGAATATGTTCTCATTAGAATTGGGGGACTACATTCAACCTGTGGTCATAGAATTTGTTCTTAGCAAAAGTGACATAATACACAAATTTGATCTAGTTTGACATTGATCCAATCTACCCATAAATTGATCTAGCTTACACTTAGTATTAATCAAGCATTATATCTACTATTATTTTCATTTGGATCTTTTCTCTGTAGGGTGACGATAAAGGCCACATAGAAAAAGACCATAATTATAAATTGCGGTGACCTGCAATTGTTATTTAGTCCTACTGGATGCCAATCACCATGTGGTCTACCTTGATATGATTTTTAAAGGAGAAATAATAGTGATATATCCAATTCATATATTCATAACAAACTACACTCTCCCTATCACCATAATAAAGGTTGGTGATATTTTTTATTTAAACCAAAAGTTTAATAATCTCAAGTTTAAATATGATTTTCTTTAGTGTAAAACTAGAAAATAGACATAGTCAAATTGGTTGTTATTCATTTTTGTAAAATATTGAATTAATACATAGGTCAAGAGTTCAAACATCCTTAAAACCTATTTTTTATTCAAAAATACATTATAAAATATAAGGGGAGTGTTTATTGAATAATTGCTTTTAAAGAAGGGATATTTGTTTTGAAAATTAGCAAAGAAGGGGGTTTCTTTTTCTCTCTCTAAACAAAATTTTTAATTTACAAATATTTTAATTTATAAAAACATTATAAAATTTTAATTTTATGGAAAATACATTTGAAAATCAAAAACAAAACCATGATTTTTTCATAATAGTAACATTAGGTGAAGTCGATGCCTTTGACTCGTATTTATGGGTAAAGTCATCATGCTTGATTTACAACATACATAGCCTAACAAAGCTAAAAAATGATGTGTAGGAATCAACCTTATAAAAAATATAGGGAGAAATAAGTTAAACATTTTCATTTAGACATCCCTCATTTACCCATTTGATATAATCGAAAGATGTAAATCCTGATAGGTGGAAATTCCAAGTATATATGGAATTTATGCCCACATATGTAGAATTACATCTAAGCAGGTGTTAATGATTATTCAAACCTATTTCAATACTTTCTAGGTACCAAGTATTATTGTCTTTCATGTACATTTATGCTTCTTTCACATCCCATTAGGTATATAGAAATGACAATCTTATTCCAAGTACTGACAAGTATATAAAAAGGACATGTATATATAAAGGTTGGGTATATCAATCTAATGGTATATAGAAAGGGATACCTTGATACATGGAGTGAAAAGGAACCAATCCATCACTTTTGGTCAGATTATACAATGGCTAAAAATGGCCCAACATTCTTTTGTCCAAACTCACAGCTTTTATGTGATGATAACTATGTCGCTTGGAGAAAATAGGATACATTTATAATTTGAATACATTTGGCCTATTGTGAATGGTGAACTCATATGACATACCACTGATGTTGATCATTAACATAATTTTGATAAATAAAATCAAAAGGAAAAATTGATAACAATGTTTGGGGTATCAGATGAGGTACAACCTTGTATCCATGATTCCACAATAACAAAATATGCTTGGGATAAGCTCCAAATAGTGTATAAGGCCAAAAATGAAGGCACCATTCTCCATTTATAGAGTCAACTTCATTAACCCAATTGAAGTCTAGTGAAACAGTAGAGGCTTGTCTACAACATGTTGTAATCTTGATGGATTCACTCTAAACATTGGGTGAACAAGTGACAGATACCTCTCTTGTACATATTATCTTGAGAGCACTACCACCATCCTTTAGGATATTTATGACTACATCAACTGTCATAGAACATAAACCATATTTGGAAAAGCTGTTTAACATGTTACAATAGGAAGATTCTATGCATAGAAATTAAAAAGAATTAAAATAACATGCTCTTGCCTCTCATTAATAAAAAGGGAAGAGATAGATCAAGTCTTCTAAACCAAAGTAAGGTCATCCAAAAAACTCACAAGGGAATAAAAAAAATTATTTGCCTCATTTGTGTAAATAAAGGTCATGACCTAAATGATTGTTGGTGTAACTCATTTACATAGTTCTCTTTAAGAAACAAGAATCCCAATAACCAGCCATCATCACATCTAAAAAAAGGTCAAGGTTAAAAGAAAGGTAATTGGAAGAATAAATCCAATCAACAAGGTAACATTTTTGAATAATAAGATACTCATTATAATGATTACTTCTTCTATGCCTCTCAATATCATGAAAAATCAACCTCCTAAATTTCTACTTGTATGTCAACTCATGTACAATTTAACACATGACTGGAAGACAAGAATGGTTCTACAATATGAATGAGGCTTCTCCAAAAAATTGTGTCTCTTTAGGTGATGATTAATCCTATTATGTTTTTAGAATTAGGAATATATCCTTACCACTTGGATACAATGCTTACAATAATTTTGATGTCCTGTATGTTCCCAAACTCACAAAGAATCTACTCTCTATTAGTTAGTTACTTGAGCACAATCTAAAGGTGGATTTTGACATCAAAGATGGTGAAAAGATGTGTCTCATCAAAGATAAGTTAAAATTCTTGAAAGATGTTAAATGAGCCTTAGGATTTGGTAAAATTTTCTTGATTGACTTTTTCAGTCAAATAATTAGGCACTTATAGCTAAGGATTCAGACTCAGCCAATTTGTGGCATTGTAGATAAGGTCATGCCAGTTTTAGATACCTAAAAGAGCTAAGACATTATAACATGGTACATAGATTTCCTTATTTGAATAAAAATATAGAAATTTAGCCTATTTATCTCACTAAAAAATAACATCATGCATCTCTTGATCAAATTTCCTCAAGAACACTAAGAAAGCTAGATCTGGTGCATACCGATCTATGTAGACCAATGAGACATAGTCACTATAGGTTTTAATATTTTATGATTTTTTTTGGAAAATAATCACTCAAAATGTGGGTATATTATCTAAAAACTAAATACCAAGCCTTCAGTACTTTCAAAGAGGTCTAAATAGTGGTGTAAAATGAAATCGGTCTTAAAATCAAGGCTCTCCACTCAGATTAAGAGGGATAATACACTAGTAAGGAATTTTTTTCTTATTTAAAACAATGTGGAGTTCATCGATATATGAATCCACCATATACTCCTCAACATAATGTTGTTTTATAATGATGGAATCATACAATCATGGAAATGGTACTTTTCATGATTAAAAATTTAGGTTTGTGAACTAGGATTTGACTCAAGAAAGGTGATTAGTATTGTGTTAGTCCCAAAATGAAAAGAAAGTGATAAAAACACACTAACTAGCATACATATCTAGGCCTAGTTACTAGGGTGAGCTTAATAAAAAAACAAATGAAAAACACAAATAAAAATAAGAATCTTTCACCTTCTTTAGATGCTTCAAATGCTTATTGTAGTGGCTTGCTCAGCTTGTGCTCATGAAGTCTTCATCAAAGGAGGCTTGGCTATCTCCTCTTCTCCTTGGTACCTTGTAGCTTTGAATTGGCTTGGATTAATATTTTGGAATCATAAATTTGGCATGTGAGAGCTCTTAGAATCAATTTGACATGGTAACTTTACATAAATTAAGCTTAAAATTCAATAGGTAAGGCCTCCTATTTATAGATTTTGGAAAATGGCTAGAATCAACCTAAACCATCCATCTCAGGATTGAGATGTGTAGCTAAGGATTAATATAATTATAAATTAAAATCGATAAAAAGGATCATCAATATTTGGGATAAAGGATCAATTAAGAGGCATGGAGGTCATTGATGAGGTATGGGAGGCATGAATCCTGATATTTATGGCATTTATGGCCTAGGGATGTCTTCCCAAGAAATGAGGTCACCTGCTGATGCAGATATTCAATATTCATTTCCAAAAATAAGTATTCAACAAGTTTCCATGGAATTATTAATTAGGCTCTAACTTGTTTTAATTAGCTCTTAAGCATGATTAGCACTTTGTGCATAAATTACTCAAATTGATCAAAATGCCTTATTATTGGTCTAAATTTTGATTGGATTGGAATTGGAAGTCAATGTAAAATGTGTTGGATCTATTATCCCATTTAGGATGTTACCAACACAAAATAACAAAGACATGCATCTCATATAAGAAATTTGATAGAAAAGAGCAATCTAGAGCACCCAGGTGTAAAATTGGCATTTTGACTCAAAATGATCTGATCAAAGTTAGCTAGATCATAAATTTCATTCTCCCATTTAATGATACTCTAGCCAAAATCAGCACTTGAATATGTTAGATTCAAATCTTTTAATGTGTTTTATTGTTTTTAGGCTAAATTGTGCATTTTGGCAAAAATTGGTCAAAAGCTTGATTGGAGGTTATCAATGGCCAGTTTTAGGTGTCTACAGTTTACCCCTATTTGGGAAGATGTTGTAAACTATAGGAAAATAAATATCTTCTCAAATGATGAGAAAAGGCTTATATGCCAAAAACAAGATGATGATTGAAAAACAAAGCTCCAAATGGTGTTTGGGAAGCCTAGGATGATGCCCCCTTGAGGGAGTGGTTATATTTTTTGATGGAAAAGCCCTCGAAAAGAAACAAAAAGAAAGGTGGAATTAACCTATGGTTGAGATTAATCCAAATGAGAAAATGCTTGCATCCATTGATGTAAAAAGGATACTAATTTTCCCATAGGTGGTTATAATCTAGCCAAAATTTCATCATATTAGCTAGATCATAAATTTCATTCTCCAATTTAACGATACTCTAGCCAAAATCAGCACTTGAATATGTTAGATTCAACTCTTTTAATGTGTTTTATTGTTTTTAGGCTAAATTGTGCATTTTGGCAAAAATTGGTCAACAGCTTGATTGGAGGTTATCAGTGGCCAGTTTTAGGTGTCTACAGTTTACCCCTATTTGGGAAGATGTTGTAAACTATAGGAAAAGCAATATCTTCTCAAATGATGAGAAAAGGCTTATATGCCAAAAATAAGATGATGATTGAAGAACAAAGCTCCAAATAGTGTTTGGGAAGCCTAGGATGATGCCCCCTTGAGGGAGTGGTTGTTATATTTGTTGATGGATGAGCCCTCGAAAATAAACAAGAAGAAAGGTGGAATTAACCTATGGTTGAGATTAATCCAAATGAGAAAATGCTTGCATCCATTGATGTAAAAAGGATACTAATTTTCCCATAGGTGGTTATAATCTAGCCAAAATTTCATCATATTAGCTAGATCATAAATTTCATTCTCCCATTTAACGATACTCTAGCCAAAATCAGCACTTGAATATGTTAGATTCAACTCTTTTAATGTGTTTTATTGTTTTTAGGCTAAATTGTGCATTTTGGCAAAAATTGGTCAAAAGCTTGATTGGAGGTTATCAGTGGCCAGTTTTAGGTGTCTACAGTTTACCCCTATTTGGGAAGATGTTGTAAACTATAGGAAAAGCAATGTCTTCTCAAATGATGAGAAAAGGCTTATATGCCAAAAATAAGATGATGATTGAAGAACAAAGCTCTAAATAGTGTTTGGGAAGCCTAGGATGATGCCCCCTTGAGGGAGTGGTTGTTATATTTGTTGATGGATGAGCCCTCGAAAATAAACAAGAAGAAAGGTGGAATTAACCTATGGTTGAGATTAATCCAAATGAGAAAATGCTTGCATCCATTGATGTAAAAAGGATACTAATTTTCCCATAGGTGGTTATAATCTAGCCAAAATTTCATCATATTAGCTAGATCATAAATTTCATTCTCCCATTTAATGATACTCTAGCCAAAATCAGCACTTGAATATGTTAGATTCAAATATTTTAATGTGTTTTATTGTTTTTAGGCTAAATTGTGCATTTTGGCAAAAATTGGTCAAAAGCTTGATTGGAGGTTATCAGTGGCCAGTTTTAGGTGTCTATAGTTTACCCCTATTTGGGAAGATGTTGTAAACTATAGGAAAAGCAATATCTTCTCAAATAATGAGAAAAGGCTTATATGCCAAAAATAAGATGATGATTGAAGAACAAAGCTCCAAATAGTGTTTGGGAAGCCTAGGATGATGCCTCCTTGAGGGAGTGGTTGTTATATTTGTTGATGGATGAGCCCTCGAAAATAAACAAGAAGAAAGGTGGAATTAACCTATGGTTGAGATTAATCCAAATGAGAAAATGCTTGCATCCATTGATGTAAAAAGGATACTAATTTTCCCATAGGTGGTTATAATCTAGCCAAAATTTCATCATATTAGCTAGATCATAAATTCCATTCTCCCATTTAATGATACTCTAGCCAAAATCAGCACTTGAATATGTTAGATTCAAATCTTTTAATGTGTTTTATTATTTTTAGGCTAAATTGTGCATTTTGGTAGAAATTGGTCAAAAGCTTGATTGGAGGTTATCAGTGGCCAGTTTTAGGTGTCTACAGTTTACCCCTATTTGGAAAGATGTTGTAAACTATAGGAAAAGCAATATCTTCTAAAATAATGAGAAAAGGCTTATATGCCAAAAATAAGATGATGATTGAAGAACAAAGCTCCAAATGGTGTTTGGGAAGCCTAGGATGATGCCCCCTTGAGGGAGTGGTTGTTATATTTGTTGATGGACGAGCCCTCAAAAAGAAACAAGAAGAAAGATGGAATCAACCTATGGTTGAGATTAATCCAAATGAGAAAATACTTGCATCCATTGATGTAAAAAGGATACTAATTTTCCCATAGGTGGTTATAATCTAGCCAAAATTTCATCATATTAGTTAGATCATAAATTTAATTCTCCCATTTAATGATACTCTAGCCAAAATCAACACTTGAATATGTTAGATTCAAATCTTTTAATGTGTTTTATTGTTTTTAGGCTAAATTGTGCATTTTGGCAAAAATTGGTCAAAAGCTTGATTGGAGGTTATCAGTGGCCAATTTTAGGTGTCTACAGTTTACCCCTATTTGGGAAGATGTTGTAAACTATAGGAAAAGTAATATCTTCTCAAATAATGAGAAAAGGCTTATATGCCAAAAATAAGATGATGATTGAAGAATAAAGCTCCAAATAGTGTTTGGGAAGCCTAGGATGATGCCCCCTTGAGGGAGTGGTTGTTATATTTGTTGATGGATGAGCCCTCAAAAAGAAACAAGAAAAAAGGTGGAATTAACCTATGGTTGAGATTAATCCAAATGAGAAAATTCTTGCATCCATTGATGTAAATAGGATACTAATTTTCCCATAGGTGGTTATAATCTATCCAAAATTTCATCATATTAGCTAGATCATAAATTTCATTCTCCCATTTAATGATACTCTAGCCAAAATCAGCACTTGAATATGTTAGATTCAAATCTTTTAATGTGTTTTATTGTTTTTAGGCTAAATTGTGCATTTTGGTAGAAATTGGTCAAAATCTTGATTGGAGGTTATCAGTGGCCAGTTTTAGGTGTCTATAGTTTACCCCTATTTGGGAAGATGTTGTAAACTATAGGAAAAGCAATATCTTCTCAAATAATGAGAAAAGGCTTATATGCCAAAAATAAGATGATGATTGAAGAACAAAGCTCAAATAGTGTTTGGGAAGCTTAGGATGATGCCCCCTTGAGGGAGTGGTTGTTATATTTTTTGATGGATGAGCCCTCGAAAAGAAACAAGAAGAAAGGTGGAATTAACCTATGGTTGATATTAATCCAAATGAGAAAATTCTTGCATCCATTGATGTAAAAAGGATACTAATTTTCCCATAGGTGGTTATAATCAATATTAAAAAGTTAAAATAATGATTTTCCCATAGGCAATTATAATCATTAAGAGGACCTAGATCAGCTAACGATGATTGTGCCCCAATTAGGGCTAATTAGCAATCATAACTCAAGGATATAACCTAGAATATAAATTAAATATGAGTGGCTACAAAGTGATGAAAGAGATGGATAGAGGAATAAGATTGATCATTAGAAATGATTTAGCTATACATATTAATGAGGAGATGCTCATCCTGATTATCAATGACACAAATAGAATGGTCAATGGGTTAATTTGATCAAGGGTGGGATGGAAGGATTTGCCAAGGTTCCAAGGAGAAACTTCTACAGCTCTATTGATTTTAGACCTTCCTGAAGATAATTTTTTTTGTATCATGTGATGGTAGGCTTCATGATAGAACACCATGAAGACTATCCCAAAATATGCATAAGGATTGAATCTCAATCCAATAAACACTCAAAAATAATACACTAATTATAAAAACCATGATGACAATGTTGTATGAATATGGATAGAATCAAGAATAATGTGATTGAGGAATCACCTAACGAATGCATATAGATTGAGTCAAGACAACAGTGCCAAAAGTAAACAAACAGGCTAGTGAACAAATAAACAAACAAATAACCTAAAATAAACAAACAAATAGAAAGTCTGAAAAAAAGCAAAAGAAAGCATCCTAACAATGACAATGCTCTAGTAAGGTAGATCAAGGATAATTGACTAGGCTTAGACAGGACAAATAGTTTTAGATTTTTAAATATTATGAATGTTTTTGGCACTTTAAGGTATCTTAAATTGTTAGATAATGACAAGATACCTACTCAACAAATGATGAGAGCATTTAGCTTAGGTTACTCATAAAATGGTGAGAGCGTATGGAAAGGGGGATTGAGGTGGCCTCAACATGAATTGAGCATGACCCATATAGTTATATAATGAACTCAAGTCATAGTAATTATATCCACATAAAAGGTAGGGAAAAACCAACTAGGTCCCAACAAGTTCTCAAATCTAGAAAATGGCCAGTCAAATAAAAACAATAATGGCAAGGTGATGTGGCAATGCATGATAAACAAGTGTTTCCCCTAGTTTTCCCATAGTGGTTATAACTAGGATATAATGGTATAGGTCAATGATACTAATCTTTCCATATATGGTTATAATTAGTAGCAAGACTGGTGAAACATTGATTTGCCCATAAGCAGTTATAATCAAGCTCACATAAACAACCTTGATATAGGATGGAAAATGAAAGATATCTTACTAGATAAACTATCACAATAATTTCATAGACTATCATTCTAAACATAGATTTTATTGATTACTAAAACTTGATCATAATCCTCTTACAAAAGGTGCGAGAAGAACCAAATAAACCAAGATCACAACAAGATTGTGTAGGATGACTAAAAATAGGCTTTGTTCTAGATAATAATGGAATAATAAGATGGTATGGTGTTTCTTAGGATAATGATGGTTTGATAAATGGGTTAAAATGGTAGGAGGGTTTCCCCCAAGTGATGGGTTAAATAACAAGAATCTGTGATAATGGAAAATAGGCATATGTAATAATTTCAATGGCATGGCAATGAAATGGTATGGTATATGTTTTTGGCCTAGGTATGGTTTTTTGATTTTATTGTTCTTACTGATGGGGAGATGCACATCCTAATCAACAAATGATATAAATAGAATACTTAATAATGTTAATTGATATCCCACACCTCATCTGAATAGTTGCTCTGTCAAGAACTGAATGTTGATTTGGTTGTCAAAATACTTTTATGATCTTCATTGATCATTCATTTTGATTCCTTCAAGCATCAGGATAAGGTATATTTATATCCTTTGCAAAGGAAAGTGTGGCCATAGATGGTAAACAAGGAAAAATAATGGATGGTAGGTTTGATTATGAAATGGAATGGCAGGTGATAATGGAATGTGGAACGGTTGGGAAATAAATGAAGATCACGATGTTCAATCACACATAATGTTATTGATGATAGATTCAATATAAATTTGGTTATGGTGGGGCTGAAGACTTGTTCTCTCTATAGGACCATCATATTTTTCTATTATTTGATCTTGAGAGTAGCTACCATCTAATTAGGTTGTAGATTAGAAGCTATTTTGATTTGATCTTTGATTTTGTCTTCATCAAGCAGTGAAGAACTTTTATGCTCAGATATTGGTGTCTCAAATACGTTTTCACCAATGAAGTTTCCTTTATTATCCCATAGCACCTTTGAGAAGGTTTCACTAATGAACATTTGATTTTGACTTAGATTTTCTTCTAGCACTTTTGAAAAAGTTTCACTAGAAGATTTGAACTTTACTTGTCCCCTGGTACTTCTGAAAAGGTTTCACTAGGAGAGTGTTATTCTAATATATGAATTTGGTCTTGGCCTCCTTACTCTTATTCAAATTCTATGTCACCATGGATGTAGTTTAACAAAGTGTGATTCTATTGATCCCAATCGACACTTGTGAGAGGTGGAATGTCAATAATATGGCTATGTAGGTTGATGGTAATGGCCTATAGAATGGTAATGGAATGGGGAGAGGCTACACAATCCTTATAGAAGATACTAGGATAACTTGTGTCAAAGTTGAATTACTCATCCTCAAAAACTATAAAAATATCACAAATATATTCAAATTGATCTACAAGGCATGCATAACCAATGTTATCATTATTATGAACATATTCTTCTTCTAAATTTGATTCTAACTCAAGGGACTCTGAATATAATGTTGAGACTAATATTGATTCAAATTCTAATGGTAAATCTGATGTCAATTCAAGAATAAAACCTAATTCTAACTTTCATTCTTCATCTGATGGGTACTCTATTACAATGATGTCTTGTTGAATATTTGGCATTGGATAAGTAACAGCCTATGATGGCATGGTGGGTTCCTAAAAGATTGGTTTGTCAAAGTGGGACTCCTCTAGGATGAGAAAAAGGTCAAGAGATAACTCCTTAGAGACTAGCTTGTCAATAATAGGCTCTTGAAAAATAGGCATATGATCGAGGTAATGATTTTCCCAAAGGTGGTTATAATCATTTAGAAGTGACTTAGCAAAGACTGGCTTGTTAGTGTGAGACTCCTTGACAACTAATATAGGATCAATAGGTGATTCATCATAGGTTGACTTATCATAAGTGATTGGTTCAATAAAAACATCTTAGATTGGTTGGTTGTCTTGGCTTTGATTTTCAATGAGTTAGAAAATACCAGTTTTTGACACAACTAGGTCTTTGAAGGATTGGATCAGTTGAGGTTTGGATGGGATTGGTTTTGGATGAGGAATGTCTTGTGATTGGATAATGGTAGGGCATTTGGGAGCATGATTTCTCACATGAACCAAAGGATGAAGTCCTAAAATGGAAACAATAGGTCATTGTGGGGCTTGATTATTCACACAAGCCAAAGGACTAGGTCCTATAATGATGAAGGGGCATTGTGGAGCTTGATTGCTCACACAAGCCAAAGGATGAGGTCTTGGTATAGAAATGGTTTGGTATTGTGGAACTTGATTGCTCACACAAACCAAAGGATGAGGTCTTGGTATGGGAATGGTGTGACATTATGGTCTTAGAATAGAAATGGTATGATGTGGTGGAGCCCGATTACTCATATAAGCTAAAGCATCTAAGGTTTCCTCATAAATGATATCATCCTAGTTGTGAGTTAGCTCATAAGTTGGTTCTTGACTATATTTAATGTACTGATTATTGTAAAGAGGGTATGGATCCATATCCCAAACAACATTATCTGTAGTTGGGTCTTTAAAATCATCCTCACAAGCCTTTTCATGCCAATCAAGGTTTCAATTTGGATTTTTTGGATTTTTATTATGGTCCCCATATGGATTATTGTAGGGATAATAATAAAACTCCTTAAAAAATATTTCTCTATAGGGGTTCCTAGTTAGATTTTGTGTGGCCATTCTATCATAAATTGGATTGTACATGACTCCACCATAAGTTTAGCCAGACATATCCATGCAAATGATGAAAGCTCCAAAATAAAAAGGCTTAGAGTTATACAAACTCTAAAAAACTATTAAAAGGATAAATGTTTCAAACTTGGTCTAACTTAGTTGAAGGCGTGGAGTTGTATCTCCAATATGGTATGAAAGTGGAGTTGTATCTCCAAAATGATTTATGCTAAGACTTAGCATAAAATAGTCTAACATAAAATGTCTAATGTAAAATTTCATACACATAAAAGTTTAAGTGTCTGAATAAAAATTGGCTTATCAAAGGTCTAGGTCAAAGTGTTCCAAATAAGGTCTAAACTAGGAAAGGGAAAAGTTGAGTTACTAAGCCTTTTATCCAAATGTGGAGTCAAAATCTAGGCTCAAACAAATAGGCATATGCTAAGACTTTTGGACAAATGGTGTCAAAAGCTATACTTGAAACAAAGGTATCATGTGATTTGATTTAATCTAACAAGTTTGGAAATAACTTTGGCATAAACCTGGCATATAGAATTAAACATAAACTGATTAGTTGGCATAAGGCATAAGACAAAAGGCTCTTTTAATAAAGACTATGGTTTCCCAAATAAAGGAATAAACAATGATATGGATAGGTACTAAACAAATAACACATCAATATTTTTCAAATTTGGGTAATCGATTAACTGAAGTTATGCAACCCAAAAGAGAAAGATCTATGTATTAGCCTAAACAAAAATCATTCAATGTTTGAATCTAAACTTGGAAAGGCTAATTGAAAACTCAACTTTGAAAACTAGGATTTAACCAAATAATCTAGACAAGATTGGACATCATGACAACACAAGATAAAGGTCTAAATGGTATACAAAAAATGGTTTGAAACAATTGTTTCTAATACAAGGCAAAATAGTCTTGAAACAAATTAAACAACCTAATGACATAAGCATGCTTGAATGTTGTGATCTATGTTATGTTTAAAAGACTCAAAAAGGCTCAAAATGTTTTAGCATGATTTGGGTAGCATAACACTACCCTCGTCAACTCAAATACATTATTTTGGCATGGCTTATGAACAAACAAACAAGTTTTAGTCTCAAAACATACCATGCAAAAATGACCAAAATACACTAAGTATAATCATCCAAATCCTAGAAAGGGTATGGAAATGTGTGGTTTATTAAACTAGAAATATTTTCAATGTTTCTATGGGAATCAATTGCACAATGACTTTCATGTCAAATGATGCAAAAGACAAGCACTGAAATTGGGTGACCATGGCATTAGCTAGTTGTAAAAAGGTCTAGTCCTTTTTACAACCACTACATCATATTATTTGCTTAGTGTAGTGAGATGTTGAAATATAGATACATCCCATGTGAAACTTAGAAGGAGTAAGTGAAGCCAATACTAGGATGTGAAACCCAAGGTCAAAGCTTCCGTAAAGAACTCATAGGAGGTAATGGCATCCCCCTCACAAGCGAAGTTTGCATGAAACAAAAGACTTAGATGATTTAAATGAAACAATTTTGGGAGTGATTTAGATGATGTTATTTCTATGCCTTGGACTAGGCAATTTGAAAATAAGGAAAGTGCTTTTGATTTTAAGGGTTCCCTAAAGGGGACAAATGGAAGAGAATACATGCAACATCCTTATATTTTATAAAAACAAAGTGCTAATTGAAATAAGTGAAAACAAAATTGACAATTGTGTTTAATTGTAAGCCTAAATTAAATATTTTGTGGTGTTCATTTGAAACCTTGTTCTTAATATGTAACTTTGAAAGCTACCTACAAGATTTAACCAATAACACCCTAAATGATTTTCCTTTAAGCACCAAAATGAAAAGTTTGATTCATTATAAAACACCCCAAGAGAAGTTTAAAAGGATCTATTTAAGCATGTTTTGATTATTTTCCAAGTAAAACCAACAAAAAAAATATTAGAAAGATGTTTACCTTAGAAGCACTTTTGAAGATGAAACAACCAACTTAAAAAAATGAGCTCTCGGGTTTGTGTAAAAAAACATAGTGACCATCGACGGTTATACTAACTGGTGATGATAATTTTTATGTAGACTGATGATGGTTTTACTAATTGGTGATGGTTATGCAGATCGACATTAGTTTTACCAATTTAATTGATAATGGTTCATTAGCGATTTACTCAACCAACGATGGTTACTGTGTAAACCTATGACAAAGAAAAAAAGCAAAAAAAAGTTAGAAAATCAAATCACAAAAGTTTTAATGATTTAAATAAAGATTTTAAAGTTGCATAATGATCTTCTTCATGTGTGGGATTCGTTTGGTCCCACTGGGCATGCCATTATGTGAACTAGGAATTGGACTCAAGAGAGGTGATTAGTATTGTGTTAGTCCCAAAATGAAAACAAATTGATAAAAACACACTAACTAGCATACAAATCTAGGCCTAGTTACTAGGGTTAGCTTAATAAAAAAACAAATGAAAAACATAACTAAAAATTAAATAAAAACAATAATCCTTCACCTTCCTTTGATGCTTCAAATGCTTGTTATAGTGGCTTGGTTGGCTTGTGCTCATGAAGTCTTCATCAAAGGAGGCTTGGCTATCTCCTCTTCTCCTTGGCACCTTATGGCTTTAGCTTGGCTTGGGTTAATATTTTGGCATCATAACTTTGGCATGTGAGAGATCTTGGAATCAATTTGACATGATAACTTTGCACAAATTAAGATTAAAATTCAATAGGCAAGGCCTCCTATTTATAGATTTTGAAAAATGGATAGAATCAACCTGAACCGTCCATCTCAAGATTGAGATGTGTGGCTAAGGATTAATCCAATTATACAATTAAAATTGATAAATATGCTCATTAATATTTGGGATGGGATAAATAATCAATTAAGAATCATAGAGGGCATTGATGGGGTATGGGAGGCATGAATCTTGATATTTGTGGCATTTATGGCCTAGGGATGTCTTCCCAAGAAATGAGGTCACCTGATGATGCATATATTCAATATTCATTTCCAAAAATAAGTATTCAACAAGTTTCCATGGAATTATTAATTAGTATATAACTTGGTTTACTTAGGTCTTAAGCATGATTAAGCACTTTGTGCACAAATTACTCAAATTGATCAAAATGCCCTATTATTGGTCTAAAATTTGAATAGATTAGAATTAGAAGTTAATGTTAGATACATTGGATCTGTTATCCTATTTAGGATGTTGTCAACATTAAATAACAAATACATATATTTCATACAATAAATTTGATATAAAAGAGCAATCAAAAGCACCCTGGTGCAAAATTAGCATTTTGACTCGAAATGATCTGATCAAAGTTAGCTGGCCCATAAATTGCATTTCCCCTTTTAATGATACTCTAGCCAAAATTGGCACTTGAATATGTTAGATTCAAATATTTTAATATTTTTTAGTGTTTTTAGGCTAAATTGTGCATTTTGGTGGAAATTGGTCAAAAGTCTGATTGGAGGTTATCAGTGGCTAGTTTTAGGTGTCTACAAGGTTTAACACAAACATATTAGACTAAAATAGTGAAAATAATAGTTTATTTATTAAATAGGTCACCCAATATAATGCTTGATAATATGAATCCACATAAAGCCTAAACAGGTCATAAGCCTTTTGTTGCTCATCTTTTAGTTTTTGGATGTAAGGATTATATGCATGTTCTTAAAAAGAAAATAAAAATGGATAATAAATCCATGATTGACATCTTTTTAGGGTAAATTAATGAGTCATTAGCCTACAGACTTATAGATTCTAAAATAAGGAAAATATACATAAGTAGATATGTAGAGTTTGATGAGAATGGTAAAACTAGTTTGCCTTAAAAAAACTCACCTAATTCAGTAATTAGACCTCTAGACAATTCAGGTCATGACAACACTAATGTTGATAATGATAATGGGAATGATCAATTAAATAATGTAGATCCACCCAAAAAAATAATTAAACATATGCCTAAATGGTATAAAAGTACATTAAGAGATGCTAAACTAGATAGAGTTCCATAGACATTGACTGCTAGACCAAGGACTCATAGCATGACTCAAAACAAGGTTAGTTTGGCCCTAATGAGCATAGTTGTAGAAATAATAGATCCCTATAAAGTTTAGTAAGCCATAGAGTCTAAACCTTGGAGGAATACCATGAATGAATAATTTCAATCACTCATGAAACATAAAACATAGTAGCTTGAAGATCTTCCACCAGGGAAGAAGCCAATCGAATATAAACATGTCTTTAAAACTAAATACAATTTAGTTGGAAATATTAACAATCACAAGGCATGACTTGTAGCAAATGGATATTCAAAAAATGAAGGGATAGATTATGAGGGGACATTTACTCCTAAAGCCAAGATCAAGACTATCAAAATGATATTTTCTCTAGCTACATAGTTTGGTTAGTGAATTCACTGAATGGATGTGAAAAGTGCCTTTCTCAAGAGATATCTACAAGAGTAAATTCAAATGACATGACCAAAAGGTTTTTTCACACTTTTTAATGAATGAAAAGTATGTGAACTCATCAGATATCTATGCAGTTTCAAACAGGTTCTATGAGTCTGGCACATAAAAATCTATTAGCATCTCATTCAACCTAGATTCCAAAAGAATCCCTATGATCCAAATCCATACCTCACACAACAACAAGGGAGATTGTGATTATTTTTCTATATGTTTATGATCTAGTCATCATTTTTAGTTTAATGAAGATGATTGATGAAACCAATAAAGATCTTAACTAATCATTTGACATGATAGATCTTGGGATTCTACACTATTGTCTTTGACTATAAGTATGGAAAAAATAACACCAAATATTTGTGTTCTAGATCAAATATGCTAATACAATGCTCAATAAATTTTGGATGATGGATAGTAATCTAATTGTTACACCTATGGATACTAGGCTTCAGTTGTATCATACATATCCATCATTGAAAGTGGATACAACTCTCTATTAGTAGTTAATTGGGAGTCTTATTTAATTAACATATACTAGGCCAAACATAAGCCATGATGTTATGTATCTCTCATGATTCATGAAGGAGTTGAAGATGTCTCACTGGAAAGCAACAAAGTGGATATTAAGATATATCTAGGGTACAATGGACTTTGGCCTAAAATATAATAATAATGATAATTTATTCTTGACAGGATATTCAGACTCAGATCATGCAAGAAATATTGATGACAAAAATCCACTTTTAGATATGTGTTCCTTTTTCGATCTAGTCTTATATTATGGGGGAGTAAGAAACAAAAATTTATTTTTATATCTTCCACTAAATCAAAATATCATGTTGTAGGAGTTGTCTACAAATTTAAATGGTTAGTCACATACTAGAAGGATTGGGAGTACCACATAAAAAAAATATCCCATCTTATACTATGACAATGAAGGTGTTCTCAAAATTGTTTGTAATCTAGTGTTTCATGAACTGACAAAGCACATTGAGGTGCAAGTCCATTTCATATGCAAACATGTATAATAACACAACATCTAGCTCCAATATTTCTTGATAGAATAACAATGTGAAGATGTCTTCACCAAATCACTTGCACGTGACAAATTTGAGGCATTTAGAGAATTTCTCTCTCGTTCACTTCAAGTTATGTTGAATTAAGAGGGAGAATGTTAGATTATATTATAGGGTGATTAATTACCATAGAATATTATTTTTGTATTTTTTATTATTATTGTACCTTTGTGTTTATTTTGGGATATTGCTTATTCTTTCATCATATTTTTAGGAGGTTGTTTGGGTTATCTTCATGGATATATAATAGCCTATGTATTACTTTCATAACTACTGAATATAATATTTTACATGATCTATCACATAATAAATTATGCTACTCTAGGGTATTAATTTGATGAACTTAAATGAATTCATTTTTAACCTCCAATTCATAAGGTAGTCCATATTAATTTCTTAGTAGTTTATATTTGATAAACTACTCATAAAGAAAAAGACAATAAACTGAGGCAGGTCTTTTATAGGCCAAAAGTTTCTCCCTTAGCTCACAAGCTACTTGAAGGGTGTACTTTGATTTTTATTTCTATTTTCTTTCTTCTTGAAAATTTATCCTCAACTTAATGTTATCTATCTTGGGTCTTGTTAATTCTTGACAAGTTTCATTCCAAGCGGTCATAATGTCATGATAAGACAATTATGTTTGAACCCCTTGGTATTCTTTTGTTTTTGGCTCAACCAATTTTTCTTTCAATAAAATAATCTCATTGTCTTTATTTAAAGACTAAATTTTATTTTCTTATAATTACTTTTGTAGAGATGAGATAGTGTTTTCCTTACCTTGTAGCTTCATTTTGAGGAAGGCAATCTCTTCCTCTTTTTTCCTTATAGTAGCCTCAAATTTTTATAGGATGGAATCTTGTTGTACATTTTCCTCTTCATCATGGCTAGAAGAGTGAGTCTCTTTTGTCTCTAATATTGGGGGTTTTCCTTTATCCTTTGGTTGAGATGAATAAGGTGGAGAAAGTTTTTCTATAGCTTTCTCAAATGTTCTACCATGGTTTCCAATTCTTCAATTCTAAATGAGGGTTCTTCTCTTATTTATTCTTCTACATATTCTTTTTCAATCCCTAGAGTTTCAATAGGATATCCCTGATTTGAGCTACCAAGAATATCTACAACATCCCTCTCTTGATCATCCTCCTTATGTAATATAAGTCTTCTTCTTATCTTTGGTAGGGTTACTAGCATAGACTCCTCCCTTGGAGCCTTTCTTATTGATATTATTCTTAGGACCCTATATGGTGATACTCTTAGGGTTGGTCTCTCTTCATCAAAAAATTTCAAGATAAAAACTTAGGCAATGGCTAGTTCTGGGGTTTCCTTGGATCTCAATTTAGGCACCATTGTTTTCAACTTATTTCCCTTCCTTACCTTTAGAGTTAGACCTTTACTATAATCCACTTCTTTTAATCCAGACCGTATTGTGAGGGAAGAATAGAGAGGTCTCATTTTTGCCTTAGATCCCTTTTGTAGCTTATTTGTTAAGAATGCTTCCCATATAGCCTCTATATCTTATGTTTTCATGAAATGATGTTATAAAATGAGCTAAATAAGGCCATGATTTAGATAAATAAGTCTCTTTACATTTGAACATGATTGTCATGTTGCCTACTTAAATCATGAATTTTATAATCACATTTCTTTTCCAGAGTATCATGGTCATTTTCTTCATTAAATGATATATTTACTAATTTTGACAACAATTCTTGTGACCTTATCTTCTTACTCTTAACCTTTTTGTGCTTGTTCACACTTTTGACAATATGCACTTTGTTTCCAGTTAGGTATAGATGGTCACTTGAGTCTTTAAAGATATTATAAGGGTTATTTTATATTTTGAACTTCAAATCTAATGTGGTCAATCCAAGGTTTTTTTAGTGGTGAATATTCATTAATCTACGTATATTCCATTTTTTGAAGTTGGCATTTGACATTTTTTTGGGGTAGCCAACATAGTGGAATCACCTAAATTTTGAGGGTAGGTTCACTTACATTTTAATATAAATTTTCTCATACAAATGTAATTCATTGGTACCTCAAAATCTAATCTGTGGGCATTCACTACATTTTAATATAAATTTACTCATTTATGGGTGAACATCTATACATCATAGGTGGTGGCCTACATGTTATCGTCATGCATTTATATCATGTAGATGACCATCTGCATAGTATAGATGACCACTACATGTTTTGGACATGTGTCTATACCATGCAAATGATCATCTGTATGATGCATATGCATGTCGAATATCATCTCTCAATAGTCAAAAACTGAATGGGTTATACTTGTACAAATCACCATATTGCATTACATAATTCGCCTGAATAACTATACACCTTCCAGACTGATCTGTCACTATTGTGATTATGATTCACTTAGAAACCTCTAAGGATTTTTTAATATATCCCATTAAAATAGCCTTAGGTCAAGCCACTAAATCTTAGAAAATTAATGTCATTAACAGAGTTGCTTTTCATTTAAATTATGATAGAAATTTTGTTAGATGAAATTCTAAGCACTTCGATTAGAAGTTTTAGTGGTGGCACATCAATGTTTAAAATATTTTTGATGGGATATTTTTTTTCATGTATGACCTTTGAAATTTTCCCCACATTCTAAAATTATCATCTGAAACATCTTGTAAGTATGTAGAGCAGGAAAGAGGTTCCATTGATTATGGATTCTATTGTGTTTCAAATGTGATATTGTCAAATAGATGCACCTCAAATTAACAACACCATCCAAAACATCATCATGTTGTACTAAATTTTTAAAATATTTTACATTTACATTTGTTTGACTATAGTCCTAAAGTTTCCTTCCACAAGTAAATATTTCATATTTCTCTACCATGACCTGAATGGCTCTATGTATGAACTCAGGGAAATTCACTCTCCATTCTAGCTTATGGAGTCCTTATCTAAGGTGAGTAATTATTCTCATTGCATCACATCCAAGAGAACTATACTACCCATCAAAATTAAAATACTTTAGTAAGCAAAATTCAATTGTTCCCTATGGCTCTAGCATACTATCTCTTTTAATTCCCTTTGTTACACCTTATGCATTGACAATCAATTTAGGCATAGGCTCCCCATTTTCATGAAATATTTGAATCAAGTATTTGAAGGTAGATCTTCCTATAATTCTTAATCCTACATTTTGGATTTTTGAAAATTCACTATTGATATAACTATTTATAGAAATATTAAT